>VMKM01002875.1:20000-54797 GCA_008360985.2 Macquaria ambigua
TACTAGTGTCACAGGCACCGGTTGTCATTTGCCATTTTTGAGAACATGATGGACAATGAATGAAAACCCTCATACCTGAGGTATTGTGGTCAAGAGGAGGACAGAAACAGAGCTGACCGAGCTGTGTAACTTTGTGTGACCTCTTCAAACTTTGCGTTTCTTGATTCCCGATGTGCAGTTTGAATTACCTGTCAAATGCCAAAATTGTCTTGCACTGCTCTAGCTCTTTCTGCTCCGTCTGATATCTGGCTCTGATATCATGACTCTGCCTCCTCAAGCTAATGCTTTCCGCTGTCACTCCTGTCCATCACCCGTTCTTTCTCTCTGTCTCTCTCTCTCTCCGTCTTCCCTTCTTCCCGCCATCCAGTGGCTCGTATGCGGGAAGTTTCTGACACACTATACACTCTGTAATGTATACACACCCGCCATAATGGAGGCTATCGACGGCTGGTCGGAAGAGTGATGAATGCGTCAAATTAATAATTCATGTCAGTATTAGGAGTCATGCTGCTGAGGCCAGGGCCAGCTCAGCAGTTTGCCTTCTGTAACAGCACGGATTTTATGAGGAAACATCACATCCTCATTTTTAATAGAAGGTTGACAGGGGAGTTGGATAGCTAAAAATCAAATATGCTTTTAATTTGATTGTTTATTGTGCCTTTTGTTTTTACAAGTTCTCTATTCTGTGTGGATTTACTTTCCTTGATTTCTATCATTTTTTTTCAGTCTTTCGTTCATGGTTTCTTCCTTTCCAGCTTTCTTTTATTTATCATCATTCATTTTTTTTGTTCGTGTATTTCCTTATTTCTATGGGGGTTTTTTTCAGTTCCAGCCCTTCTGTTCTATATTTCTGTTTCTTGCTTGCTTTTTCTTTCTTTTGACAAGGAGATGTTAAACCATTTAACAGTCCTTCACTTATAAACAAGTGCAGCTTTTAGTTTCACATTTTTATTAGTGGCACGTTTAACGCCTTGCTCAGAGGCACTTCAGTAGTCTTCATGTAGGAAGGTAGGACATTGTTCCTTCGCTTCTCCCACCGTAATCATTTTTCTGATCAATATCAGGCATTTTAATGGATGAGTTCCCTGTCAAAAACCTCCACCAGGTGAAACCTCAGAGGACTATTTAGGAAGTAGAAATTTTGTGGGTGTTTACCTCATGAAGCCGCGGCTCCATGCCAGCAATCACACTGTTGTTAGAATGGCAAAGGAATGTGTGGCCAATCAGGAATGCCGGTGAACCAGGCACCTCTTTCATTACGGCCCGGAGGAATGTCTGCTGGGTAAATATTCTGCATCAATCTTGGGTGATGGGGGGGGGGATTTCCCCCTCGTTGGCGGTGTGTGTCTCCACATGCAGCGGCCGGCCATCGCCGACGAGCCGTCAGAGATAAGAGGAACGAGCTCCCTGTGAGAATACTCCGTGGTCGGCTGTGCATTTATGCAGCGGAGGATAATATTTCCATTGTTCGTGCTGCCTTTATGGGCCTATATTTTATTCATGAATTCCTGAGAGCTAGCGAGCCACGTCTGACTTTATGTGTGTCTACGTGTAAGCGCAGGAAACTTTTTCATCTGCCGACCACAGTGGCTGGATTCCAAAATACACGCAATGTTTGAACCGTTTGACCGATATGATTGATGAGTTTCAGAATGGAGTAAGACCCATGAATGATTGTTTGTTACGTGTCAAAGTGGCTGGTCGAGACAAACCAGCTATGGACAAAATTCACCAGCTTTGCTCTCTGAGTATTTCTGTCTGTCCTGGTCGGGGGTGGGGGGTTTCTCCTCCACCTCCCTCCCCCGTCACTCCTTAAAAAGCCATCAGTCATCGCAGCCCCTGTGTTTAACACTCTCCCCTCTAACTGGTGTTTGATTAATCTGTGGCAGCCAGAGGTTAGCCTGGCGCTAGCGCTCCTCAGCTAACTAACTCGCTAACCTTTCAAATTCAAAGGGAAACCAGGACTGTCAATCAAAGAAATAAAAACTAAAAGCCCTAAAAGGAGTTTGTGGAAATGGATGAAGAGAGGCCAAAGGGGGCAGAACAAAGGGAGGGAGGCTTTTCAGTTTGCATAAATATTTTCCCCGCCGCTGTTTCCTCATGAGGTGAAACGTCCGTCGTTTGTTAGTATTAGCATTAGCGCTGGGCTAGCGAGCGCTGACGTCTGGGAGGTGGCGGGGGGGGGCTCAGGAGCCGGGCCGGGTCGAGCCAAGCTGAGCCTCCCTGTAATTATGAGTTCAAACGCTGGAAGAGGGCGGCCCGCTGACTGACGGGGTGACTGACAGGCCGTCCAGGGGCCTCGCAGGGCCCCTAATGGAGGCTTCTGGTAGACAGCACCTTGATTTATCTGGCCCCAAATGGAGCTCTAAACATGGCTAAACACAGATCCCACTGTGGAGCGCAGGACCACCGCCATTAACAGCCGGGCCTCTCACTCCCTGTGTCTATGTGTGTGTATCTAAGAGTGCATGAGGAAGTGTGCATTTCTAGCATATATATGTATATGTATGTGTTTCATTTGGCCATCTGTGTGTTTTCACATTCATAACTTTGTGTGTGTGTATTAATGTGTATAACCATATTTCAGTAGATTTTGTGTTACACACTTGTGGCATGTGCATGTGTCTGCACAGTGACCGTGTTCATATACAGTATGTTTGTGTATTTGCGTAAGTGCAAGTATTTTAGCAGATTACATCCGCATGTTTCTTTCCCTGTGTTTGCATGTGCACTGGAGGTCTTTACAGGCCCAAAAATTTGGACCTAATCCAAAACGGACTCAGAAAACCTTCTGAAACCTGACTTGCAAAACATTTTCAGAAGAGGCCTGATCCTGATCGAGGACGGTCCAATTGGCCCGGGGATAATTGGACGCAGCCATTTTTCCTGCACTTCCCAGTTCACACCGTGACACAGCACGTGATCAGAGAGCTGATAGAGAGTCCGGTTGGATCTACACAGTTCTGACACACAGACCTGCAGCAATACAACAAGAATCTACCTGAACCCAAGTAGACTGAATATAATTTGGACCTGACTCAACTCAGAAAGTATTGAGATTTGATACCCAGTCCTAGTGCAAGACTGGGTATCAAATCTCAATACTTTTTGAGCACTGATCAAAATGTGTCCAAGTATCGAAACCTATCAAGTACTGAATGCTTCGTCAGATTCTTAGCCCTGTTTATTTATTCTTTCATCAGATATTTCATCTAAATCTTACTTTTGTTACTGTTAAGACTTGTCATTTTTAGGTTAAGTCACGTACGGTTGCTTTTCGTTGACACAAAATCAATCATTGATGTACTTAAGAAGTTTAGCTTATGTTGTTAAATAGAGAAGAGTGAAGCATTTCAAGGTATTTTGGTTTTGGCACCGACACTCAGAAACGTTTCAAACAGTACACCCAGCCCTAAAGTACGTACATACAGCCGTGTGCTTATCTTTAAATGTGTGTGTGTAACCCTGCGCCCATGACCGGCCTGCTTGTGTCTGTGCATGTACTCCTGTCTCAGTTGACTGGTTTGCAAATTAACGAGTGTGTGTACATGAAGAGAGAGTATACGTGTGTGTGTGTGTGTGTGTGTGTGTGTGTGTGTGTGTCCGGTGTGAATGGCAGGCTCTTAGGTTCCCTGTGTGTTTGTGTATCAGATTAAAGGACTGACGGGAGCCGAGAAACTTCCTCTCCCTCTCTCTCTCTCTCTCTCAATCATATTCTGACTTCCCTCAGGAGATGTTTCACCCCAGGAACACACACATTTACACCCATCAGTACTTTCTCTCTCTCACACACACACACACACACACACACACACAGCCCTCTCGAGGCTGAATGGAGCACAGAGGGGTGACGGTGGTCTGGTTTGTTTTCCCTCAGACAGTCTGTTTATGTGACTGTCTGTCTTATCAATGAATGGCTGTCTTTCATTCAGCTGACTGACACTCAATGTTCTTGTGTGTGTGTGTGTGTGTGTGTGTGTGTGTGTGTGTGTCTCTGATGGGGGTGGGCTGTCTCCTGGGTGAGGGATTTTGTCTTTTTGTCCCCTGATGAGTAGCCACAGCAAAGCCAACTCTACCTGTGTACACACACACACACACACACACACACACACACACACAGAGGCCGTTGCCAGGTGTTTGCTGTAGTTATTGTGGTGAGGACACTGAGGAAAGTTTTTAATTCCAATACTACAAGTCAAATTTTTCACCATGTACATCAGGGTTTCTCCGCTCATTCATTTAACCACCATGCGGTTAGTGGAACAATCTGCAAATGTCTTTCTCTGCTTCGCAACTTTGCTTAGTCATGAGCAAATGGAAATCAGCTGGTGTTGAAAGCCTTCTTTCATTAATCTGGATTTAAATTGGTCCTCCATTCAATTCCAGGTAGCATTAGGTCATTAAAAAGTCTGCTTAAAGTTCAAATGTTTCAGATTTAGCTTTGTAAAACCTCGTAATATCTGTAGGATCAGATGACTGTTCTGTGATAGTGCTTTGGTTCTCAGCCCAAAAACGAATCAGCCCCGCCCTGACCACCAGACGGGTTCGGGCCAAGTCTGGCTCTAATTCCTCTCAATTCCCTCAGGCTTGATCAGGTCAAGTTTCATTTTATTTATCTTCCCCAGATTTTAATCAGGTTCGGGCTCATTAAATGCCGCAGCGGTTGCGGGCGGGATAACTCACAGTCCACATCGGTTCCAGTAGGGTCAGGCCAGATTGTTGGACACGTAGTATGAAAGTGGTGTAAAAGCAATCACAGAGGGAGGAAGAGGAGACCGAAGACGAAGCATCTGTACTGTTCTTTATCAGACAGACGTAGATGACCTGCCAGAGGATTTCCTCATAGATGTGGTTGAGCTGGAGGAAACTTTATTATCAACATATGGATGTGGTCAGGGGTGGGAGGGGTGAGAGGCTGTCGAGGAGGGGATCAGAGGGTGAAATGAATCGAAAGATAGAAGAGATAGACAGATGAAAAGTGCAACAAAGACAAGACACAGAAATACAAAGAATTTTGGATATACCAAATATAAAGACACATGGAACAGCAGAAAATAGGAGAGAGGATTACTGAAAAATGGGAGAGACGGATGGAAACACAAACAAACAAATGCAAAAACAGAAAAGAAGACAAGTGCAAAGAAAAAGAGGAACACAGTATGGAAGAGAGGGATGGATCTAGTAGTTTATGATGCAGTACAGGTAACTCAAAACAGACGAGACGAGAGATGGAAGTACAAACATTGGTTAACCTCTCTTTGCATCACAAGAAAGAACTATTGTGATTCAAAGAGATTTTGATGCAAAAACTAGATGATTGTGCAGCAAAAAGAAATATTAAAAGATAGAGAGACACAAAAGAAATGTAGAGATAGAAGTAAGATGAAAAGAAAGATCTGAATCAGGCAGATGGAGGGGGAGAGAGTCGTAAATGATCTCCTCCTCCCTCCTTTCCTTTCCTTCCTGTCCTCTGATCCCACAGCTGAGAGAATCAAAGAACAAATCTGACTTTTATTGTCTGTTTTATTTCCTATTGATCTGCTTTCATCTGTCTGCTGTCTGTCCCGCAAATGACGGAGTGATCCGATCTCTCCATCGCACCGCAGAGGGCAGACGAAAGAGAAGGGAAAAGAAACAAAGCACAGAGAAAGTTTACTGAGGGCGAGGAAACAGACTAAGTGGGTAAAAGAATACTGTATATGAAATAGGAATGAATTATTTAAAGGAAGATCAGAGACTGAAAGGAAATCAATGACATAAAGAAACAGTATAAGAGATAAGAAAAAAAAACCAAGAGCAACACAATAAAAGCAGATTAATCAGTGCAAACAGCACAAGGAACTAATTAAATAAAGATAGATAAATAAAGACAAGGTTTATTGAGTATGGATAAAAATGAGTAAGTAACGTGAGAACATATTGAGTGAACTGTTAAATGTAAAGAGCAAAGAAAATGAAAGACACATTAAAAGAACAATGGTACAGTATGAATAAAAAAAGAAGAAAAAGTGACCATCTTCAGTTAAAGTAATTATTATATAGTATTCTGAAGAGACGGTCATCCGTGCGGTCCTGCTGTGCTCCACTTACCAGTCTTTCTGCCAAAATATTCAAACTGGAGTTCTGAGCAGTGAATATATTAAGAGAAAGTTTCCCACCGTGCTTACCACATCATTTCTCTTTGTGTCCTGTTGCCGGGCACCAAGCAGAGATTTAATAAATCATCCATGTTGGAAAGCTGTCACGCTGGGAGGAGATTAGAGAAGCAGAGATTAGAGAATGGAGGCTTTTTTTCCCTGCAGCTTTAATTAAACAGTCTGATAGTTCAGTGCTAACTTTGATAGTGGACACTGACCTCGGAAATCTGTGGCTCCACCATCACCGTGAACCACCTTGGTGAAGATCACGGGGTGAGATCTGCATCCCGGTTCATTCTGCTCGGTGTCAAAGGTCAGTTTTGACATTGTGTCGCGGTTTCAAAACTCCCCACCTCGTTTTTCTGGTGCAGAAGTTTCGACTGTAACACACAAAACCGCAGCAGGGTGCTGTTTGCATTCTGCTTTGGTCGCGGGAAGGTTTTGTTTGGCTGTAGAGTAAATGAAATCAACTTTGCAGCTCTCAAGACAATGTGTGGAGTTTCATGCTGTCGACCACAGACTGTAAACTTGGATGCTTTCAGTGACGTTATGAGTCAAAAGACCACAGTGAAGTAGAGATTGAAAACGTCCATTTGTGTGCTCTGGTCTGCACTAGAGGTAGTGACTGGAGGGAAAAAGTAGGGGGAGCGCGTGGGGTAATGAAAACCAAAGAAAATTAATGTAAAATAAAATAATAAGGTAGGGATTAAAGAACCCAAGAAAAACAGTAATGGAAGAACACATGATGTTAAGTGAACATCTAAGATGGGACGCCTCTGTAGTTTAAGGCTGAAGAAGTGACCATGTCTGGCTGGGGACCTTTGTTTAATCTCTCTCACCCTCATGTCTCCAGCTTTAAATGCCCAAAAAATACTTAAAGACAAGGTGAACATCTAAAGTAATGTAAAACAGACACTAAAGTGACTGTAACAGCAGGCTAATGTAAAGTAGAAAGTACAGGAGAAAACTAAAGTAAACTAAAACTACTGAAGTAAACTAACAGATGAAATGGAGAGGATTAGATTAAGAAAGGGTTAAAGTTGATTACAGTAAAATAATAGAAGAAGTTTGAATAAATACTTGCTAGGTAGGCTGCAGCATGACTAAGGTTAAACAAGATAAAGGAATAAAGGATAAGTTGCAGTGGACTTTAAAGTAGGGTAAGGTAAAGTAGAGCAGCCAAGTTCAAACCATTGGAGCAAAGTAAATTGTGTTAATGTTATCAGACCGATTGTGTTTAATGTCTGATCCCAGGTCAGCTCATTGTTTAAACAAGCAGGACTGTGTCTGCAGGTCTGTAGCATACAGTATACACACACACACACACACACACACACACACACACACACACACACTGTGCCCACATGACAGAGGAAATGTGCCACATGCATCAGATTTTTGATGAATAAAGGAAATGCCATTTCAACAATGATCCCTGTGTGTGCGTGTCATTCCATTATTTAATTAGCTGTAAATATAGCTGTGTATGGAGTGCGTCTTGTGGTCTGCATGTATGGAAACCATATGCACAATGGGACAAGTCAGTGGGCAGTCAGTCGAACTATAATACAGTGGAACAATATATACAGATCTGCATTCAGAGCTGTGGCTAATGGATTTTGGGCCCCGGCTGGGAAACGTTTGTGCGTGTGTTTATGTCTTTGTTTACAGTGAAAACACAGTGAAATCATGTAGGGCTGCACACAAATGAGACATTTTCAAAGTCAAATCGAATATGTCTATGACTAATCTAACACTTTTTGTTATGTACAGATATTTTTTGTTTTTAAAAAGCCTTTTGGATGAGAGGTGAAATGTCTTCCATAAATTTACAGCAAGTCGTCCTACAATCTCAAACATCCTGCAATTTTTCCATCGCCCTTCACGCTATTTCCATTACTAGGGTTGGGATCTGACAGCATTTTATTAAATCCGGTTTCCTTTTAAATCAATTTTATATGATATGCGTAAAAGGCATGGTGTTACAGAGTGATCATTCTTTTCAGTCACAAACAATCTTTGGCTACAGACTCCAGCAAGGAAGCGCATTAACAGCCAAAGGTTTCACTAAAGCCATTACAGCCTTAATGTTAATCAGATACAGATGATATGTTTTGCCGCCAGTGATGTTTATTATTTTTGACAGTCAGCGCCACTTTCACCGGAGAAAAGCCTGCTAATGTTACCTCAGTATTTACTGCATTGCAAATAAAAAAAGAGTTAGGAGAGATAAAAGGTTCAATATCAGATGTGTTGACGCAGAGTTTAACGAAACCAAGGATTTTTTTCCAACCGGGAACCAGATCTAAAACTGAACCGGCTATCGTAACCCATACGGTCGGGCTGACAGGGATGTCATTTCAAGACGAGATTAGGTTTGGCCAACTTAGCCGGCCACACTGTTTCCTGTGTTTTCTCTGTGTACGTTGATGCAGCGAATACATTTTATTTTAGTTTAAATAAATGCAAGAAATGAATTCTGTATGTTAATTATATATATGTTGTATGTTGTGTGTGTGTGTGACCCTACATGACTGATCACCTCCACCAGTTCACTTTCTCCAAAGTCAACATGTCTGTCTCTGCAGGTTGCGCGTGTGCGTTTGTTGTTTCCGCCTCACAAACAATGGCCGATTTATAAGATTACACATATTTACTCTGTAATCAGGGTGTGTGTCTGCGTGTGTGTGTGTGTGTGTGTGTGTGTGTCAGAGAGAGAGTGCGGCGGCCTTGCGACGCCAAGCCGAGGATATTTATCTTGTTGCAGTGAATTCCCAGAGTTCTCCTCATTTTTCCCCCCCTCTTTCTCTCCCTCCTTCACCCACTCCTCTCTCTCTCTTCCTCTCCTCTGTCCTTCAAAGGAGACCATTGAGAGAAAAGCAAACAGGCATGGCGGGGGCAACACACACTCCAACACACACACACACACACACACACGCACACACACACACACACACACACACACACACAGGAACACACTCACTGCTGCCAAGGGTGTGTTTGTGGGTACAACTTATTTAGTGTGGTTTTGGAATTTTGTAAGCAGTGTGTGTGTGTTCAGGATTATGAAAGTGTGCGTTGTGTGTGTGTGTGTGTGTGTGTGTGTTTTTAAGTAAGTGTGTGTGTGGAATTCACATTACAAAGCCAGCAGTGTGTTTGATCGGATTAGCGACCTAAGCAAAGGTGGACAGAGTATCAAGCTATGTTATCAGCCTGTTAGCATCACAATAGCGTTAGCATTGACCTCATTTACTTTACATTAGCATTGTTAGCTTCTGATTAGCTGTAAGGCTTCTACAGTTGTAAGTTTATGGAAGTTTGACTCGGCTTGCCAAAGCTCCTTAGCTCCAAATTAGTGTAGTTTTCACTGGGACCACAACCAAAACCATCACCTCAGACCTGGCTCTGTGTGTGTGTGTGTGTGTGTGTGTGTGTGTGTGTGTGTGTGTGTTTGTTGGCTTCTCAGGTCTCTCTGGTCTGGACTGCATCAAGTGTGTGGTTCAATGTTGGACCGTAGGGACACCGTGTGTGCACAGGTTGTGTGTAGGTGTGTGTAGGTGTGTAGGTGTGTGTGTGTGTGTGTGTGTGTGTAGGTGAGCAAGGGATTATGTGTTTGTGTGTCAGTCTGTGTGTGTGTGTGTGTGTGTGTGTGTGTGTGTGTGTGCACTGTTCTGGTAAAAAAACAGTTTCTTCTCCTTCTCTGTCAGAAGAAAACAGTTTTCTTTATTTTCAGCAGCTTCTCTTTATTCAGGATAAAAGGTCACGGAGCAGCAATGCATTATGGGACATGTAAGTATGATTAGTAGCATCAGCAGCATAGTGTTGCAAGCAGTTCAGTCATTAGAAACTCCTTCTGGTCAGCCAAATGAGGTTCAAACCCACAAAAGTTTATGTTCCATTCTAGCAGAGATCAATAAGTTTCCAATGATACCAAGTCAGGGATCTAGAATATTTCCATTTTTGGTGCAGCCATAACAACTAGAACAAGCTGATACAGAATGTATATGATAATGCCAGACTGTGTGGAATGAGATGATTTTAAGCAACTTAGGGTTGTTAAAGGGTTAATGAAAAAACGTTTCTCATTTACTGGACACAGGTGACTTTTCATTAAGAGAATCAAATCTGAATCCAGTCCTGGGAGGTTTTGCTCACACTGGTTATCAATAAGTGCTTGTGTTGAAAAGCCATTTCTGTGATAATGATCAGATACTGTGCAAGAAATGCTGAAGTTAAACAACTTGAAGTTACAAATCCCAATTCCTCCCACTGACTTCACAAAGCCCAGTTTGTGATCTGATGTGTTTAACTGGTACAAACGTCTCAGAAGAAGAGAAGAAAGAAGAAGATGCTGAATATGAGCATCAGCACTCATCACCAGACTTCACTTCGTTCTGTGAAGTCTGAAATGACGTGACGTTATTTGCTGCACCATGGGAAGAAAAAATGTAAATGTGATTCAGTCAGGTGCTTGTCAAACCGAAGTATATGAGAAAATGAGAAAAAGTCACACCAAAACAGAGCTCTATAATCACTTCTGATTTTTATTTCATTTGTTTCAGCATATGTCTAAGAACTAGAAGTACTTGCAGAAACGTTCTTGAAGTACTCGACACCCTCATTGTACATTTTACATATTCACAATCTTAAAAAAATTAACGATGAAAGGCAGAGGAAGATAACATAGGAAAACCAAAAATATAGAACGAACTTAAAGAAGCTAAGACTTAGTGAAGGAAAAGAAAACAAGGGGGGAAACAGGTGGGAAAGAGAAAGGCACTTGCCTGAGTCTACAACTGCAGAGTGTGTGTGTGTGTGTGGTGCTAATTTGTAGTCAGGATCTCTCAGTGTTTTGTCTGCCAAGATTAGACTGCCTTGTTTTGGTCTCTGACCGCAACAGACAATGCACGATTGACACACACACACACACACACACACACACACACACACACACACACACACACACACACACACAGCTGGAAAGAACCACCTGACTTTCTCACTGTCTTATCCGGTCGTATATTATCATGTGAAGCAGTGACAGTAATGAAAATGAGTCCAGCTGCATGTTTAAACAGAGCATGGCCACGTGTTTGGTGTTTTGCAGTGGCATGTTAACCAGCTTTGGAAAATTACATTTCATTTTACATAATTTTTAGTCTTGTAACTGACACTTTTTTTCCAAAGAGATTTTTAGTGAACGTCTGTTCATAGATCACTGTCATAACAAGAAGCCCAAACAGCCATGTAGGGACAACCTGTTGTATCTCTGCTGGAGGCAGAAGTTTGGATCTGAACCTACAGAGTCAGCGTTATATAATATATGTTTGGACAGCAGTTTTCTCCACATGAAATTTTTATGCTTTAGCAAAGGTTGTTGAGGTTCTGTAAGACACATGGCTGGGGGTAAAAGCCACCAGAACTCACAGCGACTCAGGGTGTGTTCGTTTAACTGTCCCTGCCATACAGAGGAGCCGAGAGGAGACTCATTGGTATGTCATGGTGGCACCAGAAATGAATTATTTAAATTAAAGTCACATGATCTTGTCAATGAAACATGGCTTTATTTAGGATTTCATCCTGAACATGTGTTGTGGAGTGTATTCATTGGTTGTATCACTTCACTGCAAGTGCTACTCCTCATGTAAAATTTAGGTTGCATTATTTATGAAGTTCTCGTGGTGTAATATCACAGCCATATTGTTCATATTAGTGGCATCCAGATACGGCATTGAACACTTTAATGCTGTAAGTAATGTCAACTGAATCATGTTTCTCTTGTCATCTGACATTGTTTTATCTCAGTTTATTACAAGCGGACTCGTGCAGAGCCTGAATATGTCTTTACAGGAACAACCAATATGTAACAGACGTTCTCTATTCATTATAAGGGAACTAGGCAGGTTAATAAATTGTTTTAATAGGTTGGGAATATAACGATTTGATAAACAAAATCCTTTCTCGTTTTTATGACTTCTACTCTGATCATTGGCTTTTCAAATCTGTTAAGCATTTCAAAGCATTTGACTAGATTCCAAAGACTAACAGCAGCCTATCAGCAGCCAGCAAAAGGACTGTAGCTTCCTCATAATGACCAGAAATCATGTCTTTTTGTTCTTGATGTTTCGGCTGACTTATTATTAGGCTCATTTCTCGCACCATTGTTTCCTCATGCAGCACTGATGACAAACCAAAGCCACACCTCCAGAGAAACCTTCTGCTAAAGACTTTAAAGCGTAAATGAATTAATTTTCATTTAGAGATTATGATTATTATTATGATAACTGTATATTTTATACAGTTAAAATGACGGTCAGTTCTCCAGAAGTGTAAACATGTAGCTGCATGGAGAGACAGTGAAAGTAACTCTGAGTTTTCGGGATGAACACGTCATTTAGCTTTCTGTCCTGATCAGGAAAACATCTCTGGGGTTCTTGTTGTGTGTCACATTGAATTTAAAGTCAAATTGAAATAATATCAGAGACACAACAGCCAGAATAAATGTGATCCCTGGAGCAGAACGCCTGCTGGACACGCAGCTGGACTCACATCTGGCTCTGCGTGAGTGTGTGTGTGTATGTGTGTGTGTGCATGATCATGTGCACATGTACTTCTCTTACACATATGTTCATCTTTACAAATGTGCACGTGCATCAAAATGTGTATATGTGCATAAAGTATGTGTGTATTGATGTAAACAACCTGCCGTGTGTGTATTTGTGCACTATGTGCACGTGTGCAGCCTGGGAGGTTAGTGTGAACTGTTAATGACAGGCCACGGTGTGTGTGTGTGTGTGTGTGTGTGTAATGAGTAGAGAGAAAGGTTCTGTGTGATTATAGGCCTCCTCTTAGGACCAGAGAGACTAAATATGGCTTCAGACTAAACACTGTCCCCACACACACACACATACGCTCACACACACACACACACACACACACACACACACACACATACGCTCACACACCTCACCGCAGACCACATACACATTGGCAACATACAGCACATATGAAGAGAAAAGTCTGAAAATAACTTGAAGATATTTTTATGACAGGACAGGAGTTATCTTCTCCGTGTGTGTTTCTGTGTTCTGTTGCTCTGTGTGGAAATGAATCCTGTTTACAAATCATCAAGTCCTTAAGCTCTTTGCTGAGTTGTGTCGTGTGTCATCGTCATGTTTGTTTTGTAATTCCAGCATGAATAAGTAATTGGATATGAAGTGTTTGCCTCCAGACTGCTGTGTCCATTTGAAGAAAAATAAAGTTTTGACACTTATTTGCTCATGATGATCCCAATCCAGCATGTTTGTACCTAGTGGATAAAAGGCCCATTACACAGTATCTCACATGCTGTTGGTCACTTGAACTCAGCACTCAGGTGTCATGAAATATAAACATCACCTGGTAAGACCTTGTGGCATCCATAGAGATTAACTGTAGTTCAATAAGCTGTTTCAGTTGTAAACAACATACATCGCAGTATAAACCGTCATACAATAGAGAAAAAAAGTAGCAGCAAAAAAAAGTATATTATGTTGCAAATCAAGCTACTTTGACAAAACATTAAGAATAGTAGGTACTTGCTGTAGACTTGCGAGTCAAAGCTAAGTCACAGAAATGAAGTCGTGAGACGTAACTTGAACTTGACTTACATGAGACATGAAAACAAAAACATTCAAGTCTCAAGTTTTGACCTGGTAAAATCCTGGAGCAATAAAAAAAAAATTGTATGACCACTGAAACTGAATTGATGAGTTGATAAATCAATTATTCGATTGACAGAAAAATACTGTGCAACTGTTAATCAATTAATAATTTAAGCCATTGTCAAGCAAAGAAATTGTGAAGATACGCTGCTTCTTTTTTTCTAATATAAGTTCCTGCGTGTCTTTGCCTACATTTCATTCAGGGAGTTGAACAAACAACACTGGCTCAATGGTAAGCAGGCAGCAGGCGGAGTACCAGTTTTCTGTGGCTTCTTCTTCTTCACTGGCTTTTGAAAGAGTTAAGCATTTCAAAGCATTTGACAAGATTTCAAAGCCTAACAGCAGCAAACAGCGATCCTGCTGTAGCGTCCTCATAATCACCAGAAACCATGTTTGATTTTACAGGCAGTTGTCAGTCTTTACTTTACTTATTATGCTCTTTTCCCTCACCTTATGTTCCTCATGCAGCAGCAAACAACACGGTTGTAGCTGCCAGATTGTGAGGATATGCTGCTTTTCTTTGTCTTACGTGATCATAAACTAAATATCGTCAGGTTTCGGGTTAAACAAAATAAATTTGGTGACATTACTTTAAGCTTCAGGAAATTTTGATGGGCATTTTTCACTCAGGGTTCGTACAAAGTCTTGAAAGTTTGGAAAATGCTTAATTTTAACCGTTATGTTTTCAAGGTTAGGAATGTGCTTGAATTAAAAAAATGCTTGATTTTCAACATAATCTGGTGTTTCATGTAAACCAAAAAGCTTTTAATATTTGAAATGAAACTATCCCGTTGTCATATTTGTTTGTTGTCTCTTGGCATTTATACTAACAATTAAAGGCTTCGAGATTGGAAATTTTTAGTTAAGGTACCTTGAAAGTGCTTGAAAAATGCTTGAATTTTACTCTTAAAAAGCTGTATGAACCCTGTTCACTATTTCCTGACATTTTATAAACCAATTGATTCATAAAGGAAATATTCATCAGTCGAAATAATCGTTAGTTGCAGCCCTAGGGACAACAGACAGGCCTTGCGTAACCACACACCTTGAATATATCTTGGAGGGACTTGATCTCAGTTATGTAAAAGACGACTAACACAGTTTTGAGAGGAAAATGTTAAAATGCCACAAAGAGACCAAAAAGGTTTTGCATCTTGACTCGCAATTTGCTTATGAAGAGATTTGAGATTTGACCCGAAGCAGCTCTGCTCATTCAAGTCAGCAACACACACACGACACACACACACTGTTAGCGTCTCATTTTGCTGCAACGCTCTGCATTCTTTGATATGTTTTGATATATTTGATTAAATCAGATTACAGTTCATTGTAGCGCAGAGTATACAGCGAGTTTTCACTCAAGCAGCCGAGAGTCAATATGTGAGAAAGTGTGTGTGTGTGTGTGTGTGTGTGTGTGTGTGTGTGTGTGGCAGGCGTGTCGGTGTGTTTTCTTGCACCATTGAACTCTTTGACGGGCCAATAGAGTTCATATATATTTTGGCTTTTGAGGAAGGTTTAAAGCAAACACACACACACACACACTCCCCACTCGCAGCTGTTCTGGTGAAACGGGCCCTTGGGTTAAGTCACATCATATGCTATTAATACACTCTCGCTAACAGTGTGTGTCGTGTGTGTGCACGCAAAGTCTCTTTGGGAGGTTGTCTGAGTGTGTTTGTGTCAGAACTGATCAGGTGTGTGTGTGTCCACACTTCAGCCTGAATTAATTTAAGTGCCTTGCTCCTTGCTTTAGGGCACGAGTTTGTGGTGTCAATGTATCTGTTTGAACTTTGACCCTGACCACACTTCCAAACAGCTGTATCAGCCCCTCTTTATGAGGTGTGCGTGTGCGTGTGTGTGTGTGTGTTGCAGAGAACTATATCCTTCTTCTCCACCTCCCAAGTTTCCTTTCACCTGGTCTGACCTCCACATGCAGATGATGTGATGTCATGTCCAGATGTTTCCAGCTGTTCAGATGTGGTTTGATAACAGAAACTGTTTCAGTGATATAAAACGTCAAGATTAGTTTCACAAATGACTGACCCCACTTTTTCTTCACCGCCTGTACTGTCGGTCTTACTCTCTTCGGACACTTTAAACCCTGATCTGAATGCAACAAGTTCACGTCCTGGGTTTTCTAAAGGCATTCTGGGAAATGTTGGAAATCACAAACTCAAGTAGAAGCATGATGGGGCAAGTTCATAAGTGGATTGATCAAATTAATTTATTCACAATCAGTGAAAGTCATGAAATTTGATGAATCACATCACATTAAACATTTGTTGCATCCGATCAAACTGGAGTGTAAAAAAACAAACGAAACAAACCATGAAGGACGAACATAGGGGTGCTTTACATGATAAATGTGACGTGACCTTTCTGTTGTGGCTGCTATGGATTTACAGGTTGCAGTGCATGAAAATATAACAGAACACAGCACCAACTAAAATTAGCATTTTGTTAAAGTCCATGTAGATGCCATTTACAACATCATCAGAAAATACTTAATTTTGCAAAAAAGACCAGAAAAATATCCTGGCCCTGCCTGTTCACCCTTGGAACTAACAGTTAACCTTCGGTTAAAATGAACCCTGGTGCGTTTGCCCGGTTAGTGCGGTTCGTTTGGGCAGGTGTGAACACAGTAATCGCACTCAGATGCGGAACAAAACAACCACACCAAGACCCTTTAGAGGAGGGGGTCTCGGTCCGGTTCCTAATGAACTCTGGAGCGGTTTGTTTGTGGTGGGAACGTGATCCAACCTCGATCAGACCCAACTATGCAGTATACTCCGCAAGTTTGAACTAAGCGTCTCCTGTAGCCAGGTGTGCTTTGCATTCTGGGATGCGGCAGAACACAGAACACTGTTTCTAGTAGCAGCAGCTAGCTGGCGGATGAACCAGCAATGTTTCTCTCACAGAAATATGCACTAGTCCAGAACACAGGACCTTCTTCCTGCCCCAGACACATCTGACCAATAACCAGAGTGAACGTTCTCACCTGGGTTTGAATGATGCAGTTTAGTTTTCTTGGATTTTTCTCTGTGTGAAAAGAAACCGAACTGACGGGAAAACGCTCCAAGTTTACAAACTATCAACTAATTCGGATCAGAGCAAAGCAACTATAGGTGTGAAAACACCCTTAGTCAGGGGTTTAAATGTATTATTTTATCAATTGATCAATGTATCATTTAATATGTAAAATAACTAATAACCAATAAATATTTGATCTTTATACTTGATTAAACGACTTAAAAAGGATTGGTCATCAAATAATCGTCTTTCTTTCTTTCTTTCTTTTGAGTTCTTCAGTGTAATTTGATTTAGTATATAAATCACCACAGACCGCAGAAGCAGCCCCAACCCTCTTCTCTAGCTGAATCTCCATGCAGTAAAGTGTCCTTTATTTTATATTTCGCATGTGGTCACAGGTTCAACTGTGAGCTGGGAAGAAAGATTCAGTGACAAGTGTTCTTCTTGCGACACAGTTGAGTCTAAGTGTGCTGCCAGGTGTGGACTGTGATCTGCCTCAGATGTGTGTGTAGACACAATCTGGATATTTCTAGACACAAGATACTCTGTCTGATCAGGGCCAAATTCTCCAGTCCAGCCTCCACCCAGAACCCCCTCTCTCCTCCGTCCAGCTGGACCTACCAAACCCCCTCATTATTTCAGTCCTGGGTGGGCCTGGACTCCACCAGTGAGTGTGTGTGTTTGAGGTCACCTCTGAACCTGTCGAGGTCAGCTCCCACAGCCCGGGGCTACCAGTGGCCTGGGACTCAGCCTGGGTGTTAATCCCAGGTTGGGTGTCACTGCGGTGGGTCACACTCTGTAATTTAGTCCCCTGCTCTGTCTGGGGCCTCCGGGCCCTCAGGACCACCCAGCAAACTGCAGCAACCACCTACCTCAGCATCTGTGTGTGTATATGTGTGTGAGAGAGAGAGAGAGAGAGAGAGAGAGAGAGAGAGAGAGAGAGAGACCGAGAGGGTGTGTGGATTTAAGGTTTTGAAAAGATTTTTTTGTCTGTGCTTTTAGGTGTGTGTGCTAATACGTGTTAGCAGGACAGGCTGAAGACCATGTTTTTGTTTTTTCATTAATAGACTATTCAGCTGTTTTTAAAAAATGTTAAAATAATGACAAATGTCATTTTCAAGTTACTAAAACCCAAAGTTATGTCTTACAATTGACTTGTTTTGTCCGACCAACAGTATAAACACCTACAAGTATTTAACTGAACCTCTTAAAATCCAGTTGTCCCCTTGTACTTCTTCCTAATCCTTACAGCTCTACACTGTCTGACAGTGTCATATATATTATTTAGCAGCTTGTCCCAGCTCTTAATGTAAGCTATATGAAGTTTACACTGAGTAAAATGTTCAAACCCATGTTTTTTATAGCAGTACAATTCAATCAATTGGAGATATTTCAGTCTGACATATTCGGTCTTTGGAAACTCGAGGATCTCCACTAAGACTTAGAATAAAGTTCTTTGGCTTTAAATAATCTTCGGCTGCATCAGTGAAACTGAAAATTTAAAAATGTTTACATTTGTGAAGCTTGAACTGTTCTATGAAAATAAAAGCATTATATTTGATAGCTGACTTTAACAAATTAAAACTGATTTGAATAATTAAAAACTACCATCAATTGTCTCCTGATTGACTTGTTGATTAATCCACTGATTGGTCTTGGTCTGTGTTTGTTGGAGATTCGAGGCTCTGCGTGAATGGCCATATCTTTATGTGTGTGCTGTGTACCGGTGTGCAGAGGTTTCATCCAGTGGTGTGTTTGTGTTTTCCTCTGCCCATATTTCAGACTCTGACAACTAAAAAAAGAGACATATTCATGCTGGATTGAGGGAGGGGGGGTCTGGAGAGCGATGGAGGGAGGGGGAGTCTCTCACACACGACCTATCAACGCAGAATAAAGCTCTTTGTTCGTGACTGTGTGAACACGCGTGTCAAAGAAAAGCAGAAGGCCTCCCTCTCTCAGCCCCGTCGTCCCAGAGAAAACACAAGAGTTCAGCCGGCTCTTTGACGGAGCGGGACAACCTCATAAATCACGGCGCCGTATTTTAGCAGCCGTCCGTGCCGCTGAACGACGGCCTTTTAAAGCATCTCTGACAGCCTCGATTGGGGAGGAGGTTAAAAAAGGAGACTTTATTTTCCTTACCAAAGAAACCCCAGACACCTTCTCACTTCTTTTATTTTTACATTTAAGGCATTTAGCTCGCACTCACACTCATCTGGATCTCCTTGAAGTGAGTGAAACGGTAGAACAAGCATCCATTTCTGGATCGCCACCATCCATCATCCCTGGTCAAAGAACTTCTGGAGTGTCAAGGAATTGAATAGCTATTCCCGATAGGGATTATCAGGGATTTTTTTATGAGGTGTCTATACACACTTTTCTCTCAACCTGCCTCATTCTTCTTCAGTCAGTGATTTCCTGCATCTCCCAGAAAACACTGTGATAAGAAACCTCACCTGCATTGCAGCTTTGCTTCAGTGGTTTCCCGTAATGTGTTTTCCTCTGTTGTATTAATGTGTTTGAAGAGAGGAGTGTCACTGTGGGTCGTCTCTGTGAATCTGTTTGTCAGGAAAGTTTGGACACAATTTGAACTGCCTCTCTTCATTCCCAGCTTGAGCAAAATACTGAAGTTCAAATTATAGCGGAATAATAACTAATAACTAATTAATTATTAATAGATTAGTTGCGTTTGACCATTTAAGTCAATATTGAAGCACAAATGCCAAACATTCCCTGGTTCCAGCTCCTCAAATGTGAGGGTTTGCTGCTGTTTTATGTCGTTATGAACCGAATATCTTTGAGTTTTGGATTGTCTGTTGGACAAAACAAGCTCTATGAAGACATCGCCTCAGACTCTGGGAATTTGAGATGGGTAGTTTTCACTATTTTCTGACATTTTATAGATAAGTGTTGGTTTTAGCTTTTGTTCAAATGTTTTTAGACAGCAGTGGCACTTGAGAGCTTGAAAATGTTGCTTCGATAAATGCAACATGCAAAACAGATCTTCTTGCGTCATGTTTACAGTCTGCCCATGAAATACAATATTCATAATATCTGCGTTCTGTCCACAAGTTCCACTTTGTCATTGTGGATATTATTAAAAGCTTTTGTCTGCTGTTTATTTGCCGTTTCTGTTCCAATGTTTTAATTGACTTCAAGAGTTCATTTTTACGACTGGCATCCCCACTATGCTGTGTCTTACAAGATACAGGGATAGGGTCTAATATACTGTGAGGTTACTAATCCATTTAAAAAATGTCTTTATCAGCCTCGATCACATGCAGATCAACATGGGACATTCCCAATGATAAGTGGAGTCTAAATCAGGAGAATTGTTGCTGGCAGCTGCATTGCATTCTGGTATATTTCCTGTTGTTGATCACCTGTGCACAAAGGCAGCTTTAGAAAGAAGCCTTTGCTCCTTTTAGTTTCAGACAAGTGACATTAAAAATAGAAATTGTTTGGATTGCTTGAAATACTGTGTCAAGCATTTAACTGTCCACATTAGGAGAGTTATTGTCTTCTGGAGGTATTACAATTATATCAAACATCAAAATGGCACCAGAGATGGAAAAATATGATGTGTGTTTACCTGTTAAAGGATGCAGTTTCCCTGCAGGCTAATATCTGAATTTTGTCACAATTCATGATGAATTCCAACCTTCATCAATTCCTTGAGTGAGCATATTTTTACTTGACTGCACGTAAAATGGCGGTAGAACTTAGTGAGACATTTCTATGACACGTGTTGACTGGTTATTAATTACTTTGAGCAGACTGAAGCAGGACAGAGCGTAGATATGAAGAGGAGTAAAGTAAGCGAGAGGAGGTCGTGGTTATCAGGTCGGTGCGTTCCAGAGCTTTCCACAGCAGATGATAAACCATCAGAGGTTGGATCAGGTTGGGTTGCCAGATCTTATCAACTAATCCCCCACTTCTCGTCTCCCTCAACACTCCACTGAGACTTGAGTAGACAACAACCTCTTTTTTCTAGCTCTTACTGTCTCCATCTTCTTCTCTGTCTTTCTTTCCATCTCCAGCTACTGTCTCTAACTACCTTTTCAGTCCGTCTCTCTCGCTCATTTCGTCTCTCACTCTGTTCTGTCTACTCCTCTCTCGCCCTCTCTCCTCTCGTCTTATCAGTGAGAGTGTAGACAGACGGGGTTATCAGTATTGTGTGTGTGCGCGCTTGTTTTGACCACAGACAATAGTGGTTACTGTCTGTCTGTCCGCCCTATCTGTCTATCAGACACTGGGAGGAGATGCTGATCGCTTCATCACTCGTCCGCCAGATCGCTCTGTCTCCACCGTCTGCCGCTTGTTTATGTCCCAAAGTACCATCTACCTCTCTGTCTCTTTCTCTTTCAGTTCACTTCAGTTTCGTTGGCATGAAATCAGTCAGTCAGTCTTTCCCATTTCACCAGTTGGCGCATAGGGCAGCATTTTTGGGTAGCATATATGTTTTTTTATGGAATAGGGTTGCTGGCCCGATGTCCAACCATCGGCCATTGTTGGCTGACCTAAGGTCTTCCAGGTAATGGATTACAGACGCAAACTGCATGAGACCAGACAGGGTTTAGGTTGTGTACAAGCTGCCCCGGCACGTCAAGCCCAATCAACTCCTGTTACCATGTACGTACCTCCTCATTTCTGTGTGAGGCTAACAGCTTGAGGTTAGATGAGCTGCTACTAGCATAACACACCCGAATCTACGATGGAACTGTCAGTGGTCGAGTTGCATTGTGGGTAATATATATATATATATATATATATCTATATATATTTTTTTTTAACTATCTGTCATGAGTCCGACAGTGTTGCAGGAGTGCAAAGCTAAATCGCTCGGGTACTCTATTAAGAAGTGTTTTTTCCCTCGAGCAGATGAGATCAGAAACCAGCAGCAATAGAAAACAAGATAAAAACAAGATAAATAAGTATGATGAGGGAGCGTCCTCTATCTACATATAATAAATAAAGGCACCTGGATGAGGCAGGTAAACAGTGACAGTGCAATCAGAGCAGTATAAAAAGGTATTACACAACAAAATCGATAGTTACAAACAATACAGAGACATGTGAGCATAGAATTAGTGTCCTTAATCTGTATATAATGCATAAAAGGCACTTATGCATGGCAGGCAAACCGTAATAGTGCAGTCTAACAGGGACTGCATGATAATTGCAGCTTATTGCCATCAGGCAAAAATGAGAGGAAATACATTTTATCCAAAAAGAGTTATCCTAATTTTGGTAGTAAAGTAAAACCTTCATTACTTTAGAGGTATTCTAGCATGTTATTGTTCAGAAGAGGTCACGGTGCACTGACACACAGAATCAGGATTCTGTGAAATGAACTACAGATGAGTGAAGAGACGAACACCAAGATGAAAAGGCAGAGATGTGTTTTTGGTGATGAACTGAGCACATCAAATGTTCTCTGTATGTGTTTGTGTAGTCTGATAGTGTAAGCTAGTGTCTGACAATTTGTAATGTTTAGGTTAACTCCCTGAAAGCCTTTATACGCCCCTGCAGTGTTTGTGTGTGTGTGTGTGTGTGTGCAGGTGTTTGGCAGCAGACATCAGGCTGCACAACAGCAGAAAGGAACTTAAACGAGACACATATTTAGATATTTGGGCCTCACCACTCGAGAGTCTTTGCACGCGTGTGTGTGTGTGTGTTACTAAGTGAAACATTGAATCTGTTACAGTGCTTCCATTACATCCGTTCCTGTGTTAGTGAAAGCACATTTATTATTGTGTGACCGTGTGTGTGTGTGTGTGTGTGTGTGCCTGTGTATGTAACTGTATCCGTGTGTGTGTGTGTCTATTAGTTATCCTACACGAGGAAATGGGTTCTGTGATTCCAGCCGTCGTTAAACTGAGATTCTAATTGGCTCTTTAATTAAGACACGGAAACACTGAGCCTGAACACACACACATACACACACACTCTCTATAACGCATTCATTTGACCCCAACATGAACCTTTCTACTGTTTTCTTTACTTCTTTCGCCTCTCTTATTTTTCCCCTCTGTCTGTGCGAACCTCTCTCTCTCTCTCTCTCTCTCTCTGTTTGCATCTGTCCTCGTACCTCACTCTCTCACTGTCTCGGTTCCTCATAATCACTTGTTTTTTCCTTTCCTGTAAACATGTCTTCTTTCTTTCTTCCGCCGTCTCTCTCTTCCTCTTTTGCTCGTCCCGTCATCCTCCAGGGAACGAGGGATGTGTTCTGCCACGTCGCTTTCTGCCAAACAGACTGCTGTCATTTTCCACTGACACAGATAGTACAACACTGTGTGTGTGTGTGTGTGTGTGTGAAAATCTTGTGTTTGTGTCTGTATATTTGTATTTTTGGTTGCCTATACACATGTGTTTTCATATGACAGTGTGTGTGTGTGTGTGGCTTGGACTTCATCCATGCTGCTTGCTGTGGCTAACTGAGCAGGAAACATCTAATCTGTCAGCTCTGTGCAGCACACACACACACACACACACACACACACACACACACACACAAACGCTCTGAGCTTTGTTTCTCGTCTGTGTCATTTTATCCGAGAATATAAAACTCTGGCACCGAACCATTTTGATTCACTCTTCCACTTGCAGCCATGTTGACTTTTACTAACTTTCACTTGACAGGAGCTCATTTATGTTTTGGCTGCACTCTCTCTCTCGTCTTCCGCTGATTTCTCCGCTGATATCTAAGCTGCTGTCACCAGTAAGTCGTACACAAGTGCTCTGCTGTCGCTGCAGTCACAGTTCAACGTAGCTGTCTCAAAATTAGAACAAAGACACCACAAACACCCACACCATAGCCCGAACACACTGTTGAGTGATACTGTAGCTTTTCAAAGTCAGACTGACACTGCTATCACACCAAATGTGCAAGTGTGACGTTGCACAGAGCAAGGCCATTATTTTTAGTGGCGAGAGCAAATTTGAAATTTGTCACAAAAAATGCTGACATGAGGTGGAAATTACGACGGCAATTATTTTACTGTACAAACTTAATTTTGTGCATCTCTGATCTCCCGGAGCTGTGTAATTCTACTCTCCAGTCCTACCAGGAATTGGGTAAAAAATCCCAAGCATGGCAGGAAATATCACATTTGGATTGAGATACCAGTTCAGAAAACGAATACTCTGATTATTGACATTCCGTGGAAGTAGATGGCATCCCAGTTAGCTGCCTTTGTAGGATGGTGATGCTTTACATAATGCGCTCCATGAAAATAGCGCTGTGTGGTGCAGGCGTGTTGCTACAAGTATGGGTGAGAAAATGAAACACAATCTATTAAGGCTGGTTTGAGTTATACATGGAAAAGTGTGAAGGCTTATCAAACCCTAAAACACTGCACAGCCTTATATAATACTATCACAAAGAACTTTACAACTCTGGAAATTCCCGCAGCAATCATTTTATCCTCCGTCTGGACAATCAGGAGGTAAACAGCAGAATAAAGCCATTTTTGTTCCAAAGTAATCTTCTAGGAAGACTTTTTCTCTGGACAACCATGCGTTTTGTTTTGTTTTTTGCCAGATCCTTCTGCTTTATTGCCCCTGCTGTTAGCACAATGCTAACACAGTGGTCACACTGAAATAAATGAACAAGCTGCAGTGCTATTATCAGTGCAAAGCACATGACTTTGACATTGGAGATGGGATCGTGTCCTGCATCTTCATGAGGTTTAGGCCACTGAAGTGATTAGTTAAGATTTGGGAGAAATCATGGTTTTGGTTAAATATTAAAAGCATAAACACGTGCTGTCTTTTGCTTTGAGCTGCCTAAAGGTAACCATGAAAATGTTGATCATTGTTTATCTGCTACAAGCGGATACTTTAGGGATTTTGCAGATATGTTAAAACAGAGATCAAGACATTTCCTCATAGTGAGAAAAAAACAGAATCCAGATGGCATTATGTTTCTTTTAAAACATATTTTCTGTAGCAAATTTGTGGTAAATAGATGCAGTCTTTACGAGACAGGGTTGGTTTCAGAGATTTTAGTCTGAAAAATATTGACTCAATTCATCCTAGAAGCTAGAAACTGGACCATGAGTCAAACATACTGAGATCAGACTCTAGAAGTCCTGGGTAGCATTTGTGCTATTAACACAATATTATTATGAACTGTTTTATTCATTGCAACTTTGATGCTCTTTGATGAAATGTTTTTGCAGTATTTTGATCCATGTGAGAGACAAATGTGAAGATGTAGCAACAAACTCCCCTCAAACTTTATTCTTTTCCTTCTTAAAGTATTCGGCCAATCTTTCGGTTGTTGTAGCCACCAAACCTCATGCAGTCCATCAGCTAAAATTACTTCATTTAAACCACAGCCACATAGTTTGCGTGTGTGTGTGTGTGTGTGTGTGTGTGTGTGTGTGTGTGTGTGTGTGTGTGTGTGTGTGTGTGTGCGCTGTGCTCTCAGTCATGTGTTTCCAGATAAGGGTGCCCATGATTTTTGTTTGTGTTTTTCAGTACATTTCTTATGGCTTTGGTACATCTGTGTGTGCATATCTCAGTGCATTTGTGCGTGAATATCCAAACATGACATGTTTGTTTGTGTGTGTGTCTGCCTGTGTGTGATTTGTAACTCCAGGAATACTGTAAAATGCTGTGGCATTGGAAGCTGTTGGTCTCTGTGTTTGGGATGGAATATATGGATGGATAGAAAGAAAGAAAGAAAGAGAGAAAAAGAGAGGGAATATTTTCATCACATTTCAGAATTCATGTCAGATGTTTTTTTGAAGACTGTTAAAGGACCATACAAGTCTTAAAAAACACTGTGACAAAGTTGTGTCAGCTGAGACTTTGTGACATAATGACACTAGCTGCAGTTACATGGACAATATTTCTTCAACCCAAATTAAATCTTTCTGGTTAGAGATTCCAACGTAACTGTTTACATGGACGCTAAATAAAGTGATAAGATAAGATGTGCGTTTACATGCCTCAAAGCATTTAATCAGAATATAACTTTTTTGACATGTGCAAGGTGGCTCTGCCTGTTGTGAAGCGTCTAATCTGCCAGAAATATAAGAGAAGAAGAAGAAGAAGGCGTGTTTTTTTCTGCTTTGTTCATCTTTTCAAACACTTGTTTGAACAACTCATTTCGAGCCTTTCAACCTTCGAGGCGTTCAACAATCCTTAAATCTTTCAGGTTTTGTTTTCCTGCCACCATCTTTCTGGACCTCCCACAAACTCATTCACGTCACCTAATGTTCCGCCACGTGGGGCAAACATGCGCAGAAAGAATATATTGATTCCAACCAGAGAGAAACGGTCAGATTAAGCGTTTACGTGGTTATTAGGCGCTAATATTTTCCTATTGAACGGATTATCAAAGGCTTACACCAGCCCTCCGGGCCGGATCAGGCCTGTCTCTTCCGATTGAGGTGGTGACATGAGGCATCTTTATTCTGATTGGGCTATTATTCCCATTATTGGTGGAATATTAGGCTCCATATAAACGCAGCTACTGTGTCACTGATGTAAACCAGGTTTAAGTGTGTATGTCGAATCCTGACTTTACTGCGGACACGTCAGGAGGTCTCGACCCCAGCAGCCTCTACTGCAGGTTGTTTAAGGTCACCAGCAGTTCAGCTACTGTGTGTGTGTGTGTGTGTGTGCACGCGCGCACATGACTAGATGTCCAGGTTTGTCTCTTTGTGTGTTCAAAGCATCACATGTGTTCATCTTTATGTGTGTTTGTGTTTCTCTCTGCGTGTGTTCTCTTCTTCATGTGTGTGTGTATATCTACTGTACATCTGTGTGTGTGTTTGTGTGTTTGTGTCAGCCCATGTGAAAAGTTGGGTTCACATATGTGCATGTTCTTATATCACTGGTCCGTGTTTGTGTGTGTGTGTGTGTGTGTGTGTGTGTGTGTGTGTCCAGGCTAAATGTGTCTTTGTGTTCTCTCAGCTGGCATCAATCAGAGTGTGTGTGGAGCTGAGCTGCTGCCAACAATGGAGCCCTTCACTGGACCTGGAGCCTTTTATCAACACACGCACACACATACACGCACACACTTTCAGAGACCCCGAGGGGAGGGTGGTTGGGGTCGTGTGTGTGTGTGTATGTGTGTCTTGAGGTGGAGGAAGTTGGT
The DNA here is from genome assembly GCA_008360985.2 of Macquaria ambigua. NCBI lineage: Eukaryota > Metazoa > Chordata > Actinopteri > Centrarchiformes > Percichthyidae > Macquaria > Macquaria ambigua. Next base: position 46,979 of record VMKM01002875.1, read on the forward strand.
ATGTGTGTGTGTTGCATGGCAGTAATTGTGCATGAGGATATCAAGGAGTCTTGGAGTTCTGGGTTTTATGTGCCTGTTTCAGGTAGTATTTCTAGCTTTGTGAGGACCAGTTTTACACCTTGAGAGTCACACTTTGGGAATGGGTCCTGGGTATTGTCTGGAAAATGTTCAATAGTGGTGCCAATATGATACCTGTGTTTCAGTACTGACACCAAAATGATGCTTTTCTTAAACATTACTTTGGGGAATATAAAAATTTCTTAATCTTCTTTTTTTTTTTCATTTATTGTGTGTGCTAAAACGCTCAATTCATCTGTGTTAAATAAAGAAAAAAATACTATTATCAGGGTTTGTACAAAGTCTTGAAAGTTTGGAAAATGCTTAATTTTAACTGTTATCTTTTCAAGGTTAGGAATGTGCTTGAATTCGAATATACTCCTTGAAAAATGCTTGTTTGTTGAACATAATCTGGTGTTTCATCCTCGACACAGTCACTCATGTAAACCAAAAGTCTTTTAGTATTTGAAATGAAACGTTCCCGTCGTCATATTTGTTTGTTGTCTCCTGGTGTTTATAGTAACAATTAAAGGCTTCGAAAGTCTGGAAATTTTTGGTTTAAGTACCTTGAAAGTGCTTGAAAAGCTTGAATTTTACTCTTAAAAAGCTGTACGAACCTTGTATAAAGTTAGAAAAGTTTCCTGATTTTGATCAGGAAGAATTTGATGAAGATTTTAAGCGATCAAGCCAATAATCTGATAACTGATCCGATGAGCTTTCAATACTCAATGCTATAGCTACAGCTTTGGTCCTCACGTCTTTAAAAGGCTGTTTGAGGAATAAGTCTTGGTTTTAGGCATAAGATTAGAGTTACGTTTATGTTAGGAGTAGGGGTTTAACGTGTATTGTGATGGTTAAGGTTAGACTTACAGGCTAAGGAATGTATTAAGTCTATGAGGGTCCTCACAAGTATAGATATAGAGTCAAAAATGCCTGTATTTGTAAGGATTATGTGTTCATTGATTGGTAAGTGTGTGTGTGTGTGTGTGTGTGTGTGTGTGTGTGTGTGTGTGTGTGTGGCTTACTTGCAAGGTGTGAGTGACACGGCACCCTCAGATGACCTCAGCCGTGACTGACTGAGAGCTGGGGACTTTTTGAGGTTACCGCGGAAACAAGGGGAGGTGAACTGGGGCTTCAGCTGCGACTGTTTACATCTTTGCGTGCAAGTCTAAGAGGAGGCACTCATTCTCATGTACCTATATGTTTGCAGTTTAGTGTTACACAAATCAAAACGGCTTACTTTGGCAATTGCTGCTTAACCCTGACACACACACACACACACACACACACACACACACACACACACACACACTTCACTTTAGAGTCTTCCATCTCTGTTTTCGCAGTATCAAATGGCGAGCGCTGAATCCATTTGTCAGCCAAACTGCTGGCGTGCGTTGGTGCTCAGGCCTGCACATCACTCATTTATCTGAACACACACTCATCCATTAGTCCCAGATCTGCTTTCACCTCTTCTTTTTCTCTCCGTCCGTTCATCTCTCTCTCTCCTCCTCCTCCTCCTCCTCCTCCTCCTCCCTCATCTCCCGTTTCCCTCCTTCTCTTCGTCCGGCTTGTCCTTTCTTGTTGTCCTCGTCACCATCCGTCTGGCTCTGTCATCGCCGGTTCGCACCGCTCCACTCATCTCCACTCCTCTGTTGTTGTAATGATGGAGGGATGGAGGGATTGACCCCCGGCTGGAGGTCAGAGTTCACCCGGAGCCGCCACACCTCATTCATGCATCCACTCGCTCTCTTGCTAAATAGTACTGAGCGGTGTGCTTAAGTAAAACCTAGAAGAACTTAAGCTCCACTTGTGCTTGTTTTCATTTCAAAGCAAGTATTCAGTTTCTGTTTGCTCCTCTCCACGTTTTTGGAAAAACATGCGATAGGAGCATGAAAATGCTGCAGTTTCTAAGTGGAAGCCAACCAAGTGTAAGAGCAGGTCATCAGAACTCACAGAGGCTTTCAGAGCCAGTGTATATTGAGCAGTTTATTTGAACTCTCCTGTGTTTCGTGCTTTTAGTTGAGTTTATTTTTTCAGTTGAGGAAGAAGCATAGTTCCATAGTTTTGGCCATCAGTTCTTTCAGCTATGATACAAAATTAAAAAGTGCTGATGGCAACGTCACAAAAAAAGTCACACGAGCAGACAGGCTGTTAAAATTTAAATCCAATCTCTCTGTTGTAAAGATCCATCCCAGTTTACAGACCGACTTTCTTGTTCAGCTTTGACCAACTTACCATTTCTGTGTGCAAACAGTTTTCTTATGTAATGAGATTAGAGCTTAGAACGATTAATCGATTAGTCGATCGTCAGACTATTTTGATGATCGAGTAATCATTTAAGTTGTTTTCAAGCAAAAACTCCAAAAATGTGAAAATGTGCCACTTTTCTTGGTCTTACATTATAATAAATTGATTACTTTTGCGTATTGTCTGTTGGTCGGACAAACCAAGACATTTGATGAGGTCATCACATATTGTGATGGGTGGTATTTTTTTTTTTTTTTACTGTTTTCTAATGTTTTATAGACCAAACGATTAATCGATTCATTGAAAAAATAGTCAGCAGATTAATCGATAACAAAAATAATTGTTAGATGCAGCCCTAAATGAGATATTATTACTGACATCTCAGGTGTGCTCACTTTCAATTTGACTTCCAAATAAAGTGGTTTAGATGATCCGGCTAAACTGTTGGTTTGGTTACTTCGTGTTTTCAGATCGAAGCAATTCACTTGGTGAGTACAATGTTAGTATAAGTGATAAAAATGATGGTTAAAACAATGAAAATAAAACCCATCATGTGATAAACTGTGTAAGAAATAACTGAACTGTGGTACATCTTTTGGTTTCTGGCTCCATCTTGCATTCCCTTTGGTAACCTCATACATGCACTCTCTCCACACACATTACTTCAACTTTTAACTCCAAAGTGTAAAGATAAAAACTAACTTTGAGTTGGAGTTGTGAGGTCTTAATGTAACAGCAGTGAATTTTGCTCTCTGGTGACCACACGGTTTAAAAGCGACATGTTTTGATGAATTTGTTCAGGGTGAATTCAGGCGAATGTAAATAAGAGTAAATCAAACACCTGACAGACTGAACTGTGACGGTAATGAAGAATCTTTGGACTTGATGCTCAGAAAACTGTTTACACAGGTTGTTCAGTCGTCTTTGGGGATTAATGGGTGTGTTGTAGAGAAACTGCTCTCAGTCAAACAGCCCAGACCCCCAGAGAACCAAAAGATGATTCATGATTTGTTAGATACTGTATTGTTTGTAATATTTTTAGTGATAAATGCCTGGTTCTTGTGACATGTGGGAACTCGTGCAGCGCTTCTTATCAGTGTGACGGCCTCGATGCAATGTTTTTTAGAATTCTAGTTGACCAAACACATTTAACTTTGCTGCGTCTTCAAGTTATTTGAGTGATTAGTGGGATTATTAGGAGAGATAACCACTGACTCCTCCCCCCTCCAGGTGATGGCGCTGGCGGAGGCTGCGGAGGAGAACCGGGCGCTGCTGGAGGAGGCGTTTGTCCGTCTGCGGAGCGCCACGCACCTGCTGGTGCTGCTGCTGTCGCTGTGGCAGGGCCTGACCCCCGACCAGACGGCCATCCTGGAGGCCACGCTGCTGCCGCTGCTGCAGGACACGCCACAGCTGGTACACACACACACACACACACACACACACTCTCACACAGGAGGCCATTAATATGTCAATGTCTGTCCATCCATCTGCAGCCTGCTCAGTAAACACAGCCGCGGCTTAAACACACACTCTGAAAACTTTTAAAATACATTAAGTACTTCTGGTCCCAGAGGAATACACACACACACACACACACACACACACACACACTCTCGCACACATTCTCAATCACACACTCACTCCCCGCCACTCAGCACTCACCTGTCAGCTCTGCGCTAAGAGTACCTGTTTATGATTTCAGCATTAAAGCTGTGCGTGTGTGTGTGTGTGTGTGTGTGTTTGAACAGACAACGCACACACAAATGCACACAAGAGGTCAAGGTCACAATAGGTCTCAGCGTGAATGGATGACATATTGCTCTTTAATCAGCCTCTGACTCAGACTCTGAGCTTTGTGTGTTTGTTTATTTGTGTGTGTGTTTGTATGTGTGTTTGTGTAAGTGGGTGTGCACGCTGCAGGGGACTCAGCGCTGTATAAACAGCCGTGTTGACAGAGCTCCTCCATTTGCTGCAGTCAGCCCTCGAAAGATTTCTCACCCCATAGAGATTCTGAGAGTGTGTACTGTACTGTGTGTGTGTGTGTGTTAGTTTTTCCATAGCTCTGATCAATCCCCTCAGCCTCTCATTACCACTAAGTCTATTTCCAGCCTCCTCTGACAGCCCCACGCTACACACACTTACACACAAACATCTGCGTCTTCATAAACAACAGCACATAAAATATATTTTACAGTGTCCACACACACACACACAGACTGTAGACAGGAATAGGTATAGAGGGTCAGTTGATGAGCCTCAGGGGACTGTGTACATAAGTGTGTGTGTGTGTGTGTGTGTGTGTGTGTGTGTGTGTGTGTGTGTGTGTGTGTGTGTGTGAGTGCGTGTGTTATTTTAAATGGGATTAATGGCATTAAGTGAATTAGCAGTAATCAGGGTCACGTCCACAATGTTAAAACAAACAGGTGCACCGACGAGCTATTTTCAGAAAACACAACACACTCTCCAACACAGCACCATGACTACGTACTGAGTGAGATGGTGACGCAGTTTTTTTTTTAACTCATCAGCACAATTTTTACTTTGTACTTTTGGCTTTCATTTTCGATAACAAATACTGAAATCAGCAGGTGATAAAGGTCAAGTTCAGTTTTTACAAGCTAACAGAAAAAATAAAATTGATGCAGCTGATTCTACACAATGTTTTTTACTATACCGATTATGAAGGCATAATATTAACTTCTCCATGGTGCCCAAAATCTCATTTTCACTATGGTGTCTGTCTCGCATACCTGTGGTGTTAGAATGGATTGCACCCCCTGTCACACTCTTCATCTCAACAACCTCTGACCTTTCCTGTGACCACACAGGTGAGGTCATTCCAGGTGAATGAAGTCCCTACTCAGAGAGGGTCCTTTCAGTGGAATAAATCTCAGGAATGTCACGGACAAGAAAAAAGCCACAGAGGAGGACAGAGGGACCAAAAGCTGGGTTAAAGGAGGAGAGCGAAGGGTTAAAGGGAGGAGGAGGAGGAGTCAAGGACTAGTTTGATGCTTCATCCAAAATCCAACTCCTTCGTCCTACACTGTATCTGTTATCATCCATGCGTTCGGTCTGTGATATTTTGATTGAATTGATCAAGTTTGCATCCAAATATTATAATATTCATTATCATAGGACTCAGTAGCTTTTCCAGAGAGATGCCACCGTCAAGAATAACATTTCAGGAGAACTTACTCAGTGAAATGTTAAGATGTTAACCCATAAAATAACACATTGTAATGACATTGGTCTTTGCACCTTCCATAAGCTTAACAAAAAGAATTTAGAAATAGAAATGTCTATATTTTTAATGCACTAACCCTAAAATGCCATAGATAGGAACGCTGTCCTTCCTCCCTTAGCTTTGAATGTACCATTTTCAAAATTACACATTGTCACCTGTAAATCAAACTATAAATTAAATGCAGCGGTCGCCAAAGTGCTTTTTTTTGTTTTTTTTTGTTTTTTTAGCCCCGGGTAGTGTCTGCAGAGCTTCCTGTCAGGCTGCATATAGCCCCAACAACCTCCACCAATCAGAGAGTTAAAGGGACAAAAACCCAAAAGCAAAAAGTCCATAAAGCTTAATATTGGTGTCCATGGTATCAATTGTAGGTGGCCTCGATGGGCGTATGAGCATTTTCATCAACTCATATCTTCTGTCATCTGGATTATGACAGCTAGACAGTAAGAGGACATGGTTTAGAGAGATTGTAGCATTCAAATTGTAAAACTTCCAAATGTAAAACTATAAAGGTTGGTGGACAAATGTAAAGGGGGACATGCCTCCCTTTGTCCCCAGTTGAATTGGGATTACAGGTAAAAATCAGGACAGAAAGTGTTCTGCTGCAATAATAATCCCTATTTTTATTTTCCTCTTTTAGACACAGACACTCATCTCTGCTGCATGAAACATCAAAATATGTAACAGAATACCAGATGACCTTAGACCCTATATGTCATCTGTCACATTAGCCTAGATTATGTGATTATCCAGCCGAGGTACAAAGTGCAAAGAACTTTAGAAATTTCAAAAATGTGCGGCGGCCAATCAGAAGACAAGGTGAGGTTTTCTTCCTTCCCAGAAACATGATTTAGATGGGAGGAATTCCTCTCACAGCAGCTGTATATGCTCCGAATTCTTTATCTGAAGTCAAGAGACAGACATGTTTAGAATAACAATGTCGGAAAAGGAGAAAGGGAGGCAGAGGATCTCCATGTCTGCACTAAAAGAGGTGGACTGAGGGAAGAGGAGAAAGAGAAGGAGGAGCGCCAGAGGAAATGCATCTGTGTGGTATCCAGCTAAACGTCTCATTTAGTTGCAGCCAACCAGAACACCTCTTCCTCCTCCTGCATTCCTTCTGTTTCTCTCCTTTGGTCTTCCTCTTCCTCCTGTTCTCCCGCTTCCTCTCTTCTCTCACTTTTTGTGCTTCTCTTCCTCTTTCTACCTCCTCCACCCCAACCACCCTCCTCCTTCTCCTCACTCGCTCATCATACTCATGTCTTTGTTTTCATTTTCCCTTCATCCGACCACTCTTCTTCATCAGCCTTGTCTTGTCTGTTTCTGATCCTCCTCTTACCTCATTCCTCACCCTCTTGCTCTTTCCCTCTCTTCCTCACTTCATCTCCTCCTTCATCCTTTTTTCCAGTCTCTCATCTGCCTTATCTCTTCCCATTTCATGTTTTAAGTTTCTGTTTTCCTGCTTCTCTCCATCTCCCTCATCTTCGTTTCTCCTCGTCTCCCTTCTCTGTTAACTGTGCATCCTTCTCTCTTTGTCTCACCCTCACTAGCCCTATTTATATCTCTCCCTCTTGCTGTATGCTTCCACTTTCCCCATCTCTTACTCTTGTTTTTACCTCCTCTCTCATCCTTGTTCTTCTCCTTTCCTTCCCCTTCTTCTCCATCTTTTTCCTTCTTCCTCTCTCTCCCTCTTTTGTCTCTTTTTCCATCTGTCAGTCAGCTCTTGAACAGAGTTGCTGACGCTGTCTGTCTGCCTGCTATTCTTGCATGACCCCCACATTCTCCCGCCCTCTGTTTACTTTACCACAATCCATCATACCGCCGTACAGCCTGCCTCGCGCTGGCTTCCTGCACTCTTAACCCAAAAAATTCTATATAGTACCTGAAAATGTTTCTTTAGGCTTGTACCACCGCAGAACTTTTTACAGCGTTGTAAAGAGCATTTCTTTAGAAAAAAAGTTCTTTGCAGCGCCGAGTCAAATGGTTCTCTGAGCTTTATGGCGATATAAAGAACCATTGAAGAGTGTATGAAATGTTTCCAATCAGCAGAATTGAAGGATTTTTTTCAGAGCCACACAGGGTCATTATTGTATTTCACCAGGTGTTGTTTTTATATGAAACATATCAGATGATAGATTTTTGAATCAGTTTGGTTCCCCAACCAAAGAGCTTTACAAGAACTTTTTGTCAACCCAGCCTAGTATTCCAAGGAATAATGTCCATATTGGACGATTCCTCCCCAAAGGCTGCGTTCAAACTGACTTTGGCTCTGCA
>VMKM01002876.1:0-54788 GCA_008360985.2 Macquaria ambigua
CAGGTGGAGGAATGAGGATGTGGACCTGTGCGCTCCTATATGTACAATATTAGTGCTGACATGATGACAGGTGACACGGTAGGAGCTTGAATACGAAAAGCTCTAATAACTCATTAGAAATGTTGCCTAGCAGGATCCTACAAAATAAGAGGCAACTAGACCAGCCCTGTCTTATGTACATTTTCCACCCATTGAAGTCAATTTATAGTAATAGACATGGTATGTTCTGCTCAATCTAATTTTGCAGACCTGTAATGCATACTTGTGAAATTCAACATGTTGAAGAGACCATGACCAGATGGCCACAAAGATAGCAAATTACTGCCTCAACTGTCCAATAAATCATAGCAGCTAATAATAAACGTATAAATAGCCACAAAGCAGGACAGATTGGATGAATTGGCTCATTACTTAAAACATAAACAAGGGCTTTGCCGACTCCATATTTTGGCGGGGGGGGCGCTGTCTCACCATGTTTGTCTGTGGAGCGGTGAGATTTCACACTGATGGAGGACTTGTCAGCGCAAGCCTTCACTCGCCTTCTTACTAAGCTCCTAATGTCCCCAAGCCAATGTGCTGTTTCACTGTGGCAGCCTCGTACTAACATCATACATGCTCCTTCTAAACAGAGTTCAGCCCTAATTAACAACAAGGCTGACAGTGGCCGACACTGTCCTGTTATACATTCACAACATGAAAACACAAAGGACACTGAGGGTGATATGAGCAAGTGGATCTGAGCAACATGCCTTGGAGGTTTCTCTCTTTAGAGTAAAAGCAAAAAGAGTGGTATACTATAATTTGTGAAATTTGTATTTGAAACTACAGCCCTTAAGTTAATTGTCAATTGTTGTGTGTTACGATATAAAGAGACAATGGTATAATTATGGAAAAAGAGAAGCTTTCAAGAGTTTTCTTATGTGGAATATACTTCAATCAATGCTTTCAAGGCAATACTTTTGCTCATCACCGCTTATAAGAGCTTCACCTAGAAAATGCTAAATTTTCTGAAGAAACTTTGCGTATGCTCGCTGCTGAAAATTAGGAGTTGAAACATTTGAAATAGTTGAAATACTGAAACAGTTGAAGTGGCAGAGGAACTACAATTACTGAAAGAAGTTGAAATAGCAGTTCAAATGGATGTCCTGAAAGAGGCTGCAGTTTCAGTTTAAGTGTAAGTACTGAATGAAGTGTCAATTTCAGTATAAGTGCTAAGTGAAGTTGAAGCGCCAGTTGAAGTGAAAGTACTGAGGAGTTGAAATGTCAGTAGATATTAGGTGGAAAATTGAGCTGGAAGTGTCAGTTAGTTGTGTTAGTTAAAGTGTCAGCTGAAGTGTAAGCAAAACCCTCAATAAAATTTCTTAAAACTAAAGCACATGTAGTTAAAAGATTTTAATAAGATAATACTTGTATAACTAGTGATGAATGGAAGTCTAACAGGCTCTCAGATGATCTCTGCCACTTTTAGGTAAATGCAGCGCTGTTTGCCTGGAAGCCCATAAAGCTTCAAATGAGAAGAAACTCTCCAAACAGTTCAACATCTGCTCGCGGTGCTGGCATGAAGTGACACCACTAGCCCAATTGCTATATCTCTTTTGTAGTGGACATAATTACGACATTTTCCCCTGGATGATGTTTGTCAGAGTCAAAGCGGTCGTCCGAGGAGGTGAGTCTCCACAACAGCGGGGTCAGATTGTGTTTGGTCATCTCACTTCTACGTGAGTAATCAGCTCTCTCCTCCAGGAGGGTCCATGCTAAACAAGCCTCCAGTGGAGTCGGTGTTTGTTCTTAAAGGCAGCGCAAACAGAGATCCAGAGAGCTCACAGTTTACGACCAGAGGCCTCTGCAGCTGAGTACCATCTCCCTGCCGGCCCACCAGCTGTATCTTTGACACATAAAACCTCAGACGTTTAGGTCCTCAGATATACAGAATATACTGTGAGTCTTCAAATCAATTTGACAAATATTTTGGTGCCGGATGAATATTTTATGCTGCTGCCTATTATTGTAATCAAATGACCTCAAGACATTGTGTCACTTAAAAGCAATAGTGTGAAATTTTGGGATTTTTAGCATGAGGTGAGAGGAATCTTCTCATCTAACTCTCAGCAAAGAGCGAATAAAATCATTTCCCAGAATATCAAACTATTGCTTTAAAAGTACTGAATATTGCAGGTTTATAATCAAAGCAGCAGAGATAAGGATTATTTGTAAAAACAAATATTATTTGGCTGAAATTAATATGTCGACCTATGTGAAGTAACCACTGAAATATCATTTGCAGGAGAAAAAAAGTGATGCACATTGATATAAAAAGATAATATGAAAGGGAGAATTAGCTACGGATGAAACAGGTCAGAAAGATGAGTCAGTAACTTCTAGCACAAAGAGACAAAGTGGTCAATACTCAAGAAAATCTAAAACAAACACAGATTTATTACAGTGTAGGTAGTCTCCACCTGGAGTGGGAAATGTGGTCCTCATGTCCTCTATCTTCAGCAGTGCAGGGATGTTTTTCTGATGTCTTGAATTGAGTCATCAGATCAGCTGCAGATCTGCTTTCCAGCACTGTTAACAAAACAAAGTCACATCTACTGTTTTTCCATAATAGATCTAGAAAGACGGTTTGTATATCAAACTGTAACTCAACTCCTTTTCCTGACATCCTCCAGACTTTTATGCAGCTGCGATGGGTGACGGCTATATTTGATGCACCTATAAAAGTCCTCCAAGTCGTGGTGGGTTGTCAGATGTCCACGCTCAGCTAGCTGCTTCTGGAGGTCAAAGATCTCAGAGAAGAGATAAAGTGACAGAACGGTGAGGAATAAAACATAAATCAGTGACAGAACGGATTAAAGTCAAGTGTCCTTTTCACATTTTTTGGTGCAATCATACTTCCGGTGCTGGGACAAAACCTACCAGGTGATAGCTGGTTTTGGGGAGGGACTTCAGGTATGAGTCATTGTGCTGCAGCTTGGAGAAGGCCAACTTCTTTTGTTTCTGAGTAAAGAAGAAAAGAGAAGGAGGCAGGCAGACAGACAGAGAAGGACAGAGAGTTGTGGGAATATAGATTTAAAGTGAGCCTCCCTTGTTTCAGGGGCTGGGAAACAGAGCACACAGAACAAATGAGAAGTAAACACGCAGCCACAGGAAGCCATTAACTGCAGCAAGGACCAATTAGGCCCCAGCAGGTGTTCATGCCTTTGCCTGCTTTGGTCCTGCCTCACCTCTGTGTCTGTGACAGAGCCTCTCGATCTGAGCTGAGGAAACAACGGGTAGTTTCATTTGCTCAGCAATTTGAAGCAAAGGATTCCTACTGGAGGGCCTCTAAAGTCCTTTATTGTGCTCTCTTTGTCCCCCCACCAAGTGCAAGTCATTAGAGCGGACAATTACACCCTCCTAAAGAAGCTCAGCTTTTACAGGAGGGGAAGATAAGACAGGATCTCTCTCATGTTAGACCCCCTCTCTGCAGGCACTCACTGAAGCTTATTGCTCTTTTCACACCCAGTCGGAACAGAGACAAGACAGTCAAACTCAAAGTCAATCACAGCAGCTACAGCGGAAGGAGGTTTATACGCAATTAAATTTATATAAAAAAAAAGAAGGAAGCAAAAAAAGGCATGATCATTTAAATCATATAAATAACTAAATATGTAATTGTGAAATGTCACCATTGCGTAACACTTATTGTTGATATTTAAATACCACTGAATTCATAACATTGACATATTTTACTTTGAAAATCATCTCTCTGAATTTTTGTGGTTTGAATTCTTCTCTTTCAAATTTCCAGTGGGTACTTTCAAGTGGTGCAATTTAAAAAACGTGATTTTAAGTATTTTTAAGAGTTTGCAGATTTAGACAGAAAATTCAAGTGTGCAGTGTTCAAAAAGTTTTATATAAAGCGGCTATAATCGATATTCTTATAATAACAATCTATCAAATGACAATGTGACAATGTGAAAGGGGTCGCTCGTAGTGATGAACCTACAGAGAGTTATCGCCTGAATCTGTAGCTCCACTCTGCTTTACGGAGCTTTATAGCGAGTTTCAGCTCATTGTTCAGCTGTCTGGTCCGTAACTTTACTGTTTTAGTTCACTCTCACTGCTGTTTTCAGTGAAAAAGCTCTAAAAACCCAGTCAGCACCAAGAGACAGAAGACAGGCACACTTAGCAAGTAGCTGGTGGACATAGTGGAGCATTTAGCAGCCAGATATTTCCCTCAGTAGTTGATACAGACCAAGAACAGAGCTAACAGAGAGTGAATATTGCACTTGCATTCATCAGGTGCACACAGACACAGAAATAAATAATATTGTTGCTCCGTAACTGCTGGATGTGTAAATAAGCAGCTGCTTCCCCAGGTGATGATAAAAGGTGATGACACTGTATGTCAGTCAAAAATCAGCTATTGAAGATTTAAGTTCAAATTAAGTTGGTCATTTTCAGATCTTAAAATTCAAGATTGCTCAAATTGGATTAGTGAAATTCATGACAAAATATTCATGCTTGAACACCTGGGCTGATAATCAATCAAGCCTGAACGGAATCTATCAGACCTCTGTCCTATCAGGTATCTGTTAGTCACATGATTCAAGACAGATGTCCAGATGAGTTAATGGAAACCTCACACACTTGAATTTTCTATCTGAATGTATAATTCTGGAGAGAAAAAAAATCAAGGTTTTGAATTTGCAAAACTTTAAATGACGATCAGTAAATTCAAACCTTGTAAATTCAGATAAATGGTTTTCAAAATAAAATATTTCAATGCTTTAAATTCAGTGGTATTTACATTTCAACAATGATTATTCAGTAGTGATTAAATTTCAGGTGTTCTGTTATTCATAAGATTCAAATTATTACGGCCTTTCTTTGCTTCCATAGAATGAAACAAAAACACTTTGACAGATTGACTGCTCAAGCATCACTTATTTGTTTCCTCTGCAGTAAGTTAACATTTGATAAAAGCACGTTCATACAATAGTTGCTACTGAAGTCACATTCATCACCAGTGTAAGTAGCCTACTATAGTGCAGGACATAAAGACTCACAGGATTAAGTTGTTGCAGTTGTTAATTGTTTTAATGATATGCGCATTACTTGAGGAGTAAAAGAGAAAGTGAAGGCATCATAGTCAAAACAGGCAGGCTTTGATTTGCAGGGTTGTGTATTTGAGCCCAGACAAAGTATAGGTGGTAAGCAAATAGTGGCCTATGGGCCAAATCCGGACCTCCAGCGAAATACTTGGCCCCCGGACGAAAGCTGAAGTTGTAATCTAGAAATAACACCTCTATCTCATGTAGCGCAGCAAGAAACTTTGCATAAGAGTCACTTTTTGCCACGAGTATTAACATCAGCTCCTGTAAGTCGGTTAGCCCTCACTTACTAATGGTACAGAATGGTACATCTGGCCTAAGATAAAGGAACAAACAATTTTATAGATCAATTTTATTCTTAAATGAATTAAAAGAAATAAACAAACAGAACATATTGAAAACAGACAGGCATGTGTTTCCACTGTGCCTCTAAAACGGTCCCACAGTGAAACATACTGAAAAAACTGGGCCATGGATAAACTAGCACAGTCAAGACCGGATAACCAACCAGACCCCCAGAGGCCCCTGATACCCCAAATTCATTTCATGTCAGATGGTTTTTGCTAATTTGGTTGATTGCAAATTATTAAACCTAAAAACCTAATAGAAACAATAAACTGTAAAAAAAGAGTATGAGTTTATGAGTTTAATATAATAAAGAATATATTTTGTAATATATAATATTACTACAGAGAAAAAATGCTTATCTTTCATTTGAAACCAATAAATGTGAATGTCAGACAGATTATGACCTCTGCAAATCACACACGACTCAGATAAAGCCTTCATTACCTGCTTAGTTTGGTTCTCTGACTTTGCTCTGGCTGCCTCATTCCTCTGCTGCAGCAGTAGTCTCTGGGAGTGGACCTTGTCTTTGAGCAGGGCAGCATAGCGGCGATAGAGAGCGTCTCTGAGACGGTGCATGTTCCTGTAGGCCTCTAGATGGAGCTGGAGGATAAACAAAAATATTGAAGGACACCGACTGAAGGTAAGTGAGCTAAAAGGAAGCACCACCTGAGTATGGAGGCAGAGAGCAGTGTTTCATTATTGACTACAGATAAGGAGATGATGAAATTATTGATTACTGATCAAAGAGCAGTGGATATATCTTTCTTCACTGTTCTCTCACTGCGTTATTGTGCCTCCTCAGCTGATCACAGGCAGCAGAATCAGTGACTATAAAAGTGTCTTGTATCATTGGTATTTGTCAACCTCCTCCAGCTGAGCCCGACGCCGGGCCTTGGCCTCTTGGTCTGGGTCTGGACTGCCGTCTTGAATTGCCTTCCTCCTCCGGGGCTCGGCTTTGACTTCATCCCCTGCCTATCAACAGTAAAGACCCGGTTTAGATGCTGTGGGAGTGAATCAGTCAGCTTGCCTGAAGATTAAAAAAAGAACCCATTTTTGGTAATCCCTCTCGTCTGCCAAGAGCATCCTCCCACACAACAGCCTGACATTGTGTTCATGCAATGCCCAAAAGACACGCAGGAGGAATTTGCCCACCTCCTCTCCTACAAAGCCCTCACCTTATTTCCTGCTCTTCAGCGTCTCTCTAGAAAACAATTTTGTAAGGCTGCGATCTGCCCTGAGCATATCAAGGGGCAACAGTGCCCTTATTTAATCCTGATGAAGAATGATACCCAACAGATGTCGCAGAGGGAAGTTTTTAGGGACTACTGAGGAAAATGTTGTCTTGTCCCAGCAAAGACAACTAAGAGTATAAAGAGAAAATATAAGATGAAAAGGAATGCAAAACATGGAGCATGTCACCAAAGAATGTGAGGCTAATGGGAGTAACAGCATGCCAAAGCAGATTAACTCTACATAACAACATGGAGCTACATACTTCCTTTTATAACCCTTAAAATGAAGAATAAAACATGCTTAAGATTTTATGGGAGGACTGTACTCTCTGATCTAAGTCGTCACTCTGAGGTCGCCCTGACCCTGGGAAATGCCTTGTCCTTAACAGGCTGCCACTGAATGACCGCATTACTGAAGTTTATGGGCTGAGTCTGCTCAGGAAGTGTCTGCTTTGTCTTTTCTCACAAAAGCTGCTGGAAACGCAGGATTTATCAGTTCCGTTGCCACAGTACTACTGCCGTGGCAGAGCAAAGGGACCTGCAGTTCTTTGCTCTCACTGCTGTGTGCAAAGTGTCAGTGATGGGGCGAAGGCAGGATCCATCTGTGCTCCCTGCCACTATAAATCAGTGGAGGATAATGCAGCTGTCCTGCTGTACCACGTCACTCAGCTAGACAGCGATCATGACACTGCATTGAGGTGGACAGAAGCCTTTTTACTCCTGATCCGAAAAGAGAAGGGCAGGTGGGATTGGCTGATCAGAGACTGAGACATTGCAGACAAAAATAGAAAATAAAGACTTTAGATGCTGTGGTGTAAACAGAGACAGTTTGTGGCAGAGGATGAAGAGACAGAGCGGAAAAGAGAGACCTACAGCATGTGGAGGAGTTAACAACTCCAAATGAAAAAGACCTTGAAAGGAAGTTTGGAGAAAGTGTTTCCACTTGTAACCAAGCCGACCGTCTCAACTGATGCCAGCTCCTGCTTCTTTAAAATCTACTTTTTCCTCTTGAATACAAGTATTTGAGCTACTTCAGACATAATAATGCAGTTCTCACCCCCAGGACAGACACAGTCATGAATAGCTTGGCTTGAGGCCTAAATCAGACAGCAATGAATACCAGAGAGAGGCACATAAACAAGGCCCCAATTGAAATGATACAATAGAGGAGGATTACACAACTTTGGCTCCCGAGCCAGCAGATAATATCATCACAGGGGCCACGGAGAACCGAGTGGGTCTTGGTACACACTGTACTGGCTCAGCCATGATCTCAGTCTGCAACATGCGACAATAAAAGCACTTTGTGACACTGAATGGTAACATCTATTCAGGAGATGAGATGCTTTATTCTAGCAGCTCGTTTGTTTACTCACATGACGTAAACAAGAAATCTGTAATGTCCTGTACCGTACCATAATAAAAACCTGTACTAGGACACATATTCGACACCTGATTAATTACTCTATGTCTACCACTCCAGAATAAAATGTCATTTTTTAAAAATACCTTTCTGACAGCAACAGGTAGTAAGTGTGTATCCAAAATAGAGGGCAAGGTGCTTGATTGATGAAGGTGTTTGCAATTAGATCTCATGGCAAATCCACTATTGAGGTACCCTTTAGAGAAAACAGGCATGGATCACTGAAAATGATTTGGCATCAAATTCCAAAATAATATCAAACGACAATGTTACCTGAGGATATACGTAGAAGTAGTTTTTCAAAAATAACTTACCAGTTGTTGGCATGTGAGCTTGTCAAACACACTGTAATGTCTTAAACGTTACACTCCTCTGTCCAACTTTAAAGCTTTCAAGTGTACCACGCTCTGAGTAAAACTCTGGTAACCAAGTTACCGAGAACAATGCTAAAGAGTTAAACCTCCACACTGTACACACAAATACACACCTTTTGAATATGTGTGTGGCCCTGCATGGAGATTTAATTTGTGTCCATGACTTGCATGTGATTGCTGTTTGCTTCAGTTTCCCTTGATGGTTAAATGATCAAGACAATGAAGTGTAGGCAACTGAAGGGAACTAAAGAAGAAGACAAAATGGCTTAATTACTGTTTTACTCTGATGTTTGGTTTATTGTATGTTGCTGAAAACAGTTGTTTCTAAGCACTCAATTGGTCCCTGACCAGCTGTTTCTCCCTGAGCAGTACATGAAGTTCATTGCCACTTATAGAATAAAAACATGCTTCTTCTTTGTAGCTCAGTGAGTACTACAAGAGTATGGAAATGTCAGGATTAAGCACTCATTTCAAACTGGGAATCATATAGTTCTGGCACTTTGGGTGAAAAAAAATGGTACAAACACTAGTTATCTTTAGTAGCTACATGCAATGTTTTGTTTGATGTGATAAAAGTGAAGCAGACTGCAGGTAATGTCCTGAGGGGATCATGCACCTGGGCCCTACACTACACTGGTCAGCCCTGCTTAACAGGAAATCTAAGAAGCTTACAACACTAATGCCCAAATGGCCCCAGGTAGCTACAGTGGCAACAAAGAGCCTTTAAAATACGTGTAGCGTCTGGGAACTGGTGTAAGAGCAATCTAAATGGCTGCAAATCAGCATCATGTAACAGAATTATTCAAGAGGCACAACACAAATCAGCTTTTAAAAGATTTAAAAGGGTCAGTGACACTTGCATAATAAAAAAAAAAAACATGTTTACTTCAAATGGCATAAAATCATCAGCTGAGAAAACGTTTGACAGTACAAATATTTAGTAAATATTAAATACTGTACATCACTGATAAATCCCTACAAAGGATATAACCCTCTTATTAGAGGAAACATAAACAGTCCAGTTTGGTTTCAGCAGCAGGCGCATATAAAGCCCTGTTGTTGACAGCGTATTGTTCTCCAACACAAAGGAACGGTTTCGCGTCCCTTTACGCAAACCGCTCTGCCAATCCACAGGCGCCCCACTGAAAACAAAAACCATGTGCAAAGGACGAGAATATTAAGGTGTTCAATTCAAACTTCAACAAAACACTGGACAGGCATTAAACTCGCAAAGCCACGTTCCTGTGAACCAGAAGAAGCCACAGGCTGCAATTAAGCTTTCAAATCTGTGAATGTCAAAATTCCCAATGCAATTCACTCATCTAGTTTATATTCTTGAATAAGTGTCATTGTTTTGAGTGACATCTATTTTACTAAATAATTCCAAAACAAATTGACATTCCTCTAGAGACAAGTGGATTTTCATTTTCCTCATTTGCAAACGTTTAATTAACAAGACTCAAATTTAAGATGCCATTGCAACAGGCCTACATCGGTGCACACTTTTCATGAGTCCATCATCTCTTCAATCTGCTGTCTAAAAGTGAAACATCAAAAGTCAGGTGTCAGCAGCCTTTAATGTGCGGGAGTGCAGAAAGTTTGTCGACTTTTCCCAAAGCAGCGGCGTTTTCGACCCCTTTGAGCCATTCTTTACATTTCCTCACAACAGTCTCATCCACGTCGCCATCCTCTTCTTCATACTCCACATCATCGTACTTGTATTGATCATTCAGAAGAGATATTTTAACGATGGCGGTGATGTCCTGCTCGGCGCTTTCCACTTTGGCGACAGGAGCGCCGCCCTTGGACCCTCCGTGCGCCTTTTTGGATGGAAAAACTCGCCTGTGCCGAAAGTCCGCGGAGGAGCAACACTTCTGCTGCTTTGCCATCATCTGCTTTTCTAGATTTCGTTTTTGGATGACAAGAATGGCTTCGGGGGTGAGACTGAGGGTAAACTGAATCTCCTTCTTCCCTTCCTCTTTGCCGTGGAGGTGTCTGGTGGAGTCCATGGAGCTGGAGCGCCTGACTCCATCGGATGAGTCCTGAGGTTTGGGCACCGTCAACCAGGAGCACTTTCCCTGGGTCTCCTGACCGGCACCCGACTTCTGAGCTGGGGTTTTACTCTTCTCTTGCTGGGCTTTTCGCCCCAAATTCCTTAAATTCGCCGATGTCCAAGAAGTGGACTGCTTCTCCTTATCGGACCCTCCTTTCTCTCTGCCGGATTTGCTGGTGAGCTCAGACTGAGGAGGCACTCCGTTGGCTTTCTTTTTCCCGAATAGTTCCCTGCCGGGAGAGGAGATCCGCTGGTGGAGGCTGATGGGCGGAAAAGGCATTTTTGTGGCTGGAAGTGATCAGGATATAAAAACGTGCAAGTGTCCAAAGTGCAGATGAGGAAGCGCTGCGCAAAGCGACGAGCGGCGCTCTGCGGGCATTATCCAACAGCGAGGTGGAGAGAGGCTGTAAGTGCACCTGTTGTCCACACTAAGCGGAGTTCAACTGGTGCACACACACACAGCCTGGATGCTTTATGATCGAGCTGGCAGGAAGGCGTGGTCACGAGAAGCACCAAACAAAGCCATGAAAAACTGTGGTGATGTCATTTCATCATTTCCAATAACTTCCTCAAGCGATGAGCCGCCTCATGTTCCCCTCACCTTTTCTCACAGCGCCTCTCTGCTGTCATTGGACCAGTTCACACACACACAGACTCAAATTTTAATACATAATCAGCCTTAAAAATATCAATCATCTTTAAGGAATTGTGGTATAGTGACTGGATGGATATATTCTTAACGTACAAGTGGCCACAGGTGTTGGTTTATCTGGTTTTCTTAAATGTGACCCATATTTCTAATAATTGTGACTTTAAACGGACAAATTCATTGGAAATGAAGCAGTAAAAACTCAACATCTTCTTAAGAGTCCTCATTTTAGCCATTTTACAAAAACTGGACTTCAAAATTGAAACACATGGTAAAGACGTTCCTTTAAAACTACAACTAAATGTAGTTTTATTGTTTTCATGTTGTGAAAGACTTGCAGCCTGTAAACATGTTTGAGAAACACACTAAATGTACATTTTCCGTCTGTAACTCACATTCTTCAGTTAAAGCAGATGTGAACACACCTCCCTGTATATACCTTACATGTACTGTATATGCTCATATAAACGGTTTGGTCCTTGGTGCTTAAAGATAACCCTGCCTGTCCTTGAACTAACAAAACACGTCATGACACGCAGTTTGATTTTGTCCTTTCAGTCAGTCAATATGGTCTCAAATGTCAATTAACGGATGTATATAGATGGTCTTTTGTTGTTCTTTGAGCCCTGTAGCCTATGAAAGACATCTGGGGGAATATACCAGTAGTCCACAATATTGATTTCTCTTCCTTTCTGCTGTTATCTGCACTTTAACCCAGACAGTTCCAACATGTATTCAATGTGATTTTCTTCCCCCTTAGTGTAGGGTAAAAGGATATCAATACTTGCTTTAAAATCTATAGTTTTTAGACTGTTTATTTCATATTGCCTGAGGACATTTAGATTTTTACAGCACAAATATTTTGCCATTGACTCATTCAACAGATTATTATTTAGTTGCTCTGGTGATTACCATATGTGGAATTTATGTGCAATTACATTTTTAGAAATAATTTATAGAGTACAAATTAATTGCTTTAAAAACAGAAAATGACAGACTATGTGTAACATTAAGCCCATGGCTGTTTATACTTTCAAAGACGTTTTGTGTTTTTATACAATGACACTAGAGTTGTTTTTCTGTAGCAGAATATTTTAATGCACTTTTCCAACAAAACCAAAAATCAATTTAGGTCACCAATCCACTGACTCACTCTTGGAATAAAATAAAAATGGCAAGGAAATTACCCATGACATCACAGGCCAAGTTATTTATTCATTTTACACAAGATGAGCTGGGTCATTAAGCTGAAGATGACACACAGACTTGTTTATTTCAGTGGTTGCTGTGGCTTGGGGTTCCCTCCTCTCTCTGACATAACTATCAGGATTAGATGTAATGAGGAGGAAACAGTTGGGAGACGCTAACAGACTGCTGAGGTCAGGGTGCTTCCCCCTTTCATCCTCAAACTTCCTCAAGCGTAATCCAAAAATGGCGAGGAAAGAAAAACAATCACAAAAACAACCACACTGCCTTCATTCAAGAGAATTATTCTATGCCGAAGATTAATTGCTCAAGGATTTGCTGTGTCTCTGCCAAGTTAGTTGAACAAGTAGTACTGAGGGGAGATTTTGTCCATGCTAATCCACCGCCACATTATACAAGCGTCTAATGAAACTAAGTGGGGGCTGCACAACAGGAAGTGAAATGCTGTTATTTAGGAGCATCAAGCAGAAAGAAAATCTGGAGGCATGATTGTTAAACCTTGAGCAAATTCTGCAGCTAAAACACAGGGAAACGGGACTTTCTATATGTGGATATTGACGCATAAAAACCTTTTGAAATCATTTTTTCACTTTAAACAAAAATCTGGGCAAAGATTTCCAGTCCAAGGTGTACTATAAAATAAAATAAAAAAACACCTCCTCATCAGGATAATGTGAACATCTGCACCACAGATGGGGGAAGGCTGAGGTTTTGAATCTTCCAGAGGAGGTTGTCATGACAACCGCATCCTCAAAGGCTATGCCATCATGCCGAAGCAATACAGGGAACCCGGTGCAAGCTATACTGGGTTATTAGGTCACGTCAAAAGCACAATGCTCAGAAAAGCTTAATTAACTGGGTCATTGCTGCATCTGGCAGGAAATCAAATTTAAAAGGGGAAACGATTTTAATGTAATTTGATGAGCTGAGGGGGGGCAGGTGTGTTCAAATACACATTGAAGTCAGACTAGACAGGAGCTGCTTTTTTAATCTCTTTAGCCGGAGAAACCTCAAAAGAGCTGTGGATAACATACATCCCAGTGCATTATCAGCGGTGCCTCAATTGCCTAAGGGAAAATAATCATAACTAAACATGGAATAGCATCTGAGAGCCTCTTTATACATCAGTGCCTCATGCACAGACAGAAAACAGAAAGACAAGGTGTCAGACTATTTAAAAACCCAGACAGAAGAAAATGGAATCTCACACTGTTTAAGATGTAAATATGTTGGTCAATATGTCAACTTCATACACATGTTTATATACTGTATATATGTATGTAATGTTAAGGCACCTGTGTTGTAAATTAAAATGTATAGCAAAGTCAAAATCATTTCCCTGCACTTGGTATAAAATCCTCTGAAAACATAGGAATTTCTTTAAATATATTAAGTTTTAAAGGCACTCATGTCTCTCACATCAAAAGCAAAAGAGTGATAAGTGTTATAATCTGATTATAGTTATAGACCTTCAGCTAGACTTAAAAAGCAAGAATTCACAGTATGAAACAGCCATAGAAAAAATCTGGAGATATAGTGTATCAACAACATAGATGTATATTTTACAAAGCCGCTGTGGTTGCAGTTTGCGTATTAGGACCAGTCTTCACATTAAACTGTAATGTGAACTGAGGAGTCCTAACTCAGACAGGTTGTGAAGCATTTCATCACAGCATCCCTGTAGAAGAAAAATAGAGAAAATGTCTAAATAACAGCCAGCATTATAAACAATGAAATAAAGAAAAGAAATGGAAGGAAAAGGAATGAAGGAATGATGTGAGTGTTGTTCTAAAATTATCCAGAAAAAAATAAATACAGTGGAGGCAAACTTCAGTCATACGTACAAAATTAAAAGCGAAAAAAATAAAGCACTTGCATCCTTTGTTAAGATGATTTGGGTGGGGCTCGTCATGAATAAGTGAGTGTGTTTCGGCGGGGAAGCACCACATGTTCAGAGTGATGGGGGCTCCCTTTTCTCCAGGTACTCTGTGTTGAAGGATGATGCAATACGAGCGATCACCATGGTAACCACAGATCGTCGTTGCCTGCTCTGCATCCCCTCACACCGTTTGCTCTTGCCATCCCTGTGTTGCTATGCAGACTTTCGCCTGCAGCCACAGTCAAATTTCGGTGGAGGAGGAGGAGGTGCGAAACCCGTCAAGGTTAAAAGGAGAAGGGGGTTGTAAGCAATCTGAGGGAGGAGGGGGAGGAGGGGGAGTCGGTGGACAGACAGGAGACTTGCTCCTTCAAATGCTCTGGTTTGTCCCTCTGGTGTATAAACACAAAACACTCCAGAATCCTCATATTCTTCCTCCCATACAGCCTGAGGTTTGTTTTTTTATATTCACTTGAGACTTGATGCTATTTTTGCTTCCCCAAAAACTTCATGAATAAATGATCAGTCTCAGAGACGTTCCCCCATTTCTGATTAAATATCAGAGCAACAGTAGCCTTATAGCACTGTGGGAAGTGCACATGCAGCAGGTTTTAGTACCTCGGTCTGCAGGCGTGAGAGGTTATAAATAGACAACAGGGTAAAATACATTAAAGGATCAAGTCCACTGGCCATGTGGTGCTGTGGCTAGCCCGGCATTACAGTTTGTTTGACCACAGACAGGTACAGGGAGACACCACAGTCTAAATCTTTTTAAATGTGTCACTCGGAGGGATAGAGGTCTGTGATCAAAATATGCTGCTGCTCCGTGACAACATGGCAAACAACAGAGAGTTAAATGATCAAATCTAAATTAAATGAAAAATTGATTAAAGTAAGAAGCTTAAAGGAGAGAAGACAAGAATGCTTTGACAAAACAATATATATAATAACAAAATGAGTAAGAAGTAAATAAGTGATCATCAGGATTTCAATAGTCAGCCCAAAAACGAGCAGTCAGATTTGCATTTCTCCACAGGAATTTGGTTTTTGGAAGAGTGTCACGGGAAAAGGTCTTTGTCTCAGCTTTGTATTGTTGTTAGCGTTTGGGTTGGGGGAGGGGGAACTCGGGGTGGTTATAGGACGTCTCTCAGCTGTCAGGATGGATTATAGGGTTGCCCAAATACACAAGGCACTTAGTGGGGGGGCTGCATTGGGGCTCTGGACCCCACCAAATGAGACATAACCCTGCTTACAGCTGGACTGACAAAACATCATCACACCTCATGCTTGGCTTGGGGAAAGCATTGAGGTGACACACCATATGGGACAATTTGAGAAGTGAACATCTGAGTATAGGGGAGTATTTTGTTTTTTTTCATTTAAAATGCTGTACTGTGGTGAAGAAATTACAAAATCAATTGCTGGTATATTGCACTTTATCTACAATAAAGACAAAGCAACCTATAAGAAAGACTATTATGCGACTATGATTTTCTTATCCTCGTCTTAACATAAGCTTAACATAAGCTTACCACAAGCAATGTAAAAGCTACATTGGGGGAGAAATATTTTGGTAAATCTGGCTGAAAGAGCATTATTCCACGAGAAATGATTGCATTTAGATATTATGGATAAAGCAAATAACGTCACAGGGCTAAAGCACGGAGGAGTGTGAAACAACACGCCGCCATTTGTTTGACACTAAGTGCCTGCACTAGTCGTGGGGGGGGGGGATTACAGCCATATGGTGGAGGCAAACAGTGTTTAGAGGCAAATAAAAACATGTTTTCATTGAAGGGTCACTCATAGTATTCACTCCAGTTTGTTGTGTGAGGCAGTACAATGTCATTTGTAGACAGAGCATTATTGAGATATAAATGGTAGCTGAAAATGTATTTAAGGTGTGCAACTCAGTAAGCAACACATACAACTGAACATAACATAAAGGACAGATGCACATCACCTTAAGGTCAATGCAGACAAAATGTAAATCATACAATCATGTTGTCTTACCTGGCAAATGGAATGTAAGAGATGCTATACCTGAAACAGAAAAATACAAACAAAATCAGGATGAGGAGACAAAGACTGTTGATGTTAAAGACAAGTTACTGACTGTAGAAGATACTAATTACATAGAAGATAGTACTAACACATTATGAGACTGAGCAAAGACAAGTTGAAGAAAGATATTTTAAAAAAATATTACTATTAGTGTTTATTTAATATTATGTAATGACTGTGATGTTCCCCTTAGGTTTCCCCTCAGGCCGTACACAAATTCCAACTTTGAATTTGTGTACGGCCACATCAGTGAAATATTTTCCTGCAATTCAACATGATGTATTTGGTATCACTGGAAATCCAAGGATCTTTACATAAACTTAAGTTCCAGTGTATTTAAATGATGCTCGTCTGCACGTCTTGGGTTTGTAATGATCAAATGTCTATGAGATTAAAGATTAAACGCATAAACAAAAACACCACAAAGAACGCAGGACCTAAAATAGATTTAGGACTTAATAGCAGCAAAATAATGGCTTTTTGATGAGCAACACACCAACATGTAAAATATGTGTTTAAATGCTCCAAGAAGTAGTAATCATTGGACTGAAGGGTATTTGATGTCGCTCAGCGAGGGGATTAGCCAAACGTGATTGTGAATGAATTGGAGACACCGTAATCTTTGCACTAATGATTGTGGACAGATTGGTAGCCAACAAAACATGATACCCTGTACTGGAAATGATTACAGCTGAAGTTCAGCACAAAAAGCCACTAATCAAACACCTAATATATTTAAAATATGTGAGGAATCTGGTGCAGCAGTTGAATGATTAACTGCAGCCCAAGCCTGAGTACGATTGCCATTTTATTTGACCACCAGTTAGCAGGAAACCCTCGTCTGTCCTGTTAAACAGAGCCGTAACAATTACTGTAACAACTGTACACATTTTTCAAGTGAATGTTCTGAATGTCAAAGCTAAATAAGTAAACTAAGCCAGTTACGTAAAAGCTATCAGCGCTGTTTTGTTATCAGACTTCTTACTTACTGCCTGCCATGCTCTATATTGAGTCAGTGTCATATGGTCACTTCACAGAATTCAGCCTGGGGACTGGACTTTGCCCACCTCTGTGTGTGGGTCAGTGGCGAGGCCTCATTACAGAACCACCTTCACACAGACGTCTGAGTGCCTGCGTGGGAGTGCACTGTGCCCCCAGTCTGTTAAGAATGAGCTTGAGATGTGTGACTTGTGGTTGCCATGGTGATGCCTCTGAGAACGCAGGCAGAGCGGAAGTGAATGCACTACATGTAGGTGCAAAAGCAGTGTAGTTATGAGGCTGACACAGTCCTGCTCAGTGATGCACTGAAATTGTCCATTCCCTTCCTCCTGAGCTGCTGGGGGCGGGGGGTTTGTGTGCACACTCACACACTGAAAGTCTTTTGTTACTGCTGGGCAAATATGTTCAAATTAATGAACATACAAGTCCTGACATGCCCATACACATTACTCACTTATTATTCACTGCTATGTTGGAACTTAACCCCACTGACCTTATTACTATATGTACTCTTTTCTCAATCAGCTAGTCCGAGTTATCTGCACGACTCAGAGAGCCAAATTTAAGACTCTGAATTTAAAACTAAGGCTGCGACTAACAATTATTTACATTATCGATTTGGTTTAATATTTCTACGTTTAACTGATTAATTGTTTAGTCTAAAAAAAAAAATCAGAAAATAGTAAAAAAATAAATAATAATAAATGCCCATCACAATTTCCCAGAGCCAAAGATGATGTCTTGTTTTGTCCAAAACCCAAAGATATTTGACTAACAATGTTATAAAACTGAGAAAAGCAGCAAATCCTCACATTTTAAGAAGTTTTCTTCATAAGCAATTAATCAATTATCAGACTACTGGTTCAGCCCTAATAAACACAAATATTATGGCAAAACCATGTTATTTTTTCAACTGAACAGAGCTGATTAAAGTTTCCTAACTGGGAAGTGTAAACAACAGAAGCAGGAACTTAAGAGATACGCAAGGTTAGTAAAGCAGATGAAATGACAAAAAAAATCTTACTCTCTTACTCTTGGATAGTGCAATAACATCTTGTGAATTAATCTAAGAGTAGAAATTGAGCACTTAAATCACTTAACATACTATATCTTCTATACAACAAGTGGAAGACATTAAGATTGTTTAGGTCTTTATTTTACATACTTTAAAAATGTTTTTATTTTTTTTAAATGAAGGACTCAGGGTGCCATGTATTCTTTTTGGACCATTCACCTGTGATTTTAGTAGTAATGACCCCCGAGATAGCTGGCAGAGACTTTGTCTTGTGTGTAAACAACACAGGCGGAAATACCCGTCTGTCTCTACGTCTCTAAGTAGGTCCACACTGATCCTGGCACTACCTCTTCCTCTACAGGCCAAATATATACTGACCTACCATGATTCCTGGCAACCTACCAACCATACCAACCTTACAACAGGTATGTCAAGCAGATGTCACTGACTGCTCAGGGAAACTACTACTACTACTAACTAGGGCAAATCAATTTGATCAAAGTTTTAGTATTGATTTATATGTCCATCTTATTATCATTATATGGCATATGGCACTTACATGGTATTTGAACTATCCTGAAAAGATATGATGCTCTGAAACAATGGTTGAATGTGCAGTGTGACAATGATTGTGTAAATTTAACCATTTATAGATTCAGCCGTGCACGTGGCAATAGCTGTAAGTCAGCTTAAAGCATCAGCAGCGTTATTAACTCAACACACGGACATTTAATGCAAGAAAAAGCTGCTGGAGCAAAGTTCTCCATCACAGAAGGACGGCTCCATCTGAGTAGGTGTCAGTGATGAGTAAATTAATTGCCAACTGTACTACAGTGGAGAGATGGCTGAGACTCTCAGGTCACACTTACCATGTCATTGCCAAAAACTGCAGAATACAGAAGATGATAGCCAGCCCTTTTTTATGCCACTGTAAAATAAAACACAAAAACGGTTATTCTAATAGTTGAAAACACTGCGCTAAAACAAGAAAGACTCTAACTGGCATTATCTACTTACCCAAAACACTGCACAAAGCGTTAAGACAAGGCAGAGCTGGCGAAAGAAGAAAAGAATGGTTATGTTCTTGTACGCTTGCAGAATGACGTTTGCCGCCTGACACTTGATTTCTTTCAGCATTTCACAGGAAATGTAAAAAACAAAAAAAGCCACTAACAGAAAACAACAATAGTGTCAAGCTGACGTGTGTTACTTTATCTTTGCAATCCTTTAAGATCACAAGGTGAGGGCTACAGACCTCTTACACCCGCGAGATCAGGTGAAAACAGGTGATACAATGTAAATGCATTGTGGCCTCATGACAAGGACGATTCAGAGAGAAAACAGCTTGCAACACCTACTGTAACAAGGTATGGACTTCTTTCCAAAATACAGTAAGATAAAACATGAATATCTAAAATAACAGTCAGACATGTAGTATTTACCAGCATAACAATGGTGGCTATCAGTCTTGTTGGTTCAAACATGCGCTTCAGCTGTTTTAGTGGTCCCATTAGGAAGCAGGTGCTGTAGAAGAACAAAAAAGAAACAGACAAGTTACACTTTTTAAACTTCAGTAAAACAGTACATTGACCTGTTGTTTAAAATGTCAATCCATGAAATTATTGTGATCATGTTGATCAAATTGTGAACTGTACAAATATCATCTGGGTGGTCAGTTCAGAATATTCACTCTGGGTCGAACAATACTATTCCATAATTTTAACATCAGAAAATGAATACTCTATATATAGACTTTATGGTCTAGGTGGATTTCAGAATAGCCTTCAAACAAATCTCTTCTGAGTGACATCATAGTAGTGTGGCCACCATAACCAAGTTTACACAACATGTTGCAGTTATTAGGGGGTAAATATTTCATGTCCAACACCATGATGACACATTTAAAACCTCCTACATGATGCATGCGTGACGTCTGTAAATGTAACGAGACAAAGGCTTTCCCTGAAGCACGCAGCTCTGGGCTCAGCACAGCTGAGTGGGAAGAGGGAGTCTGTGTAGCGTCACATCTGTTAGATGAGACACGAGAGCAGTCTGTGTTGACGCAGGCTCTTTCTACCAGTCTGCTGAGAGGGATGGATGCTCTCTGCTCAATGTGACAGAGACACTAATGATGTCCACGCACACGCTGCTACTGCTGATTGAGGAAGACGATGACACCATTGTTAATGCCATTATTGATGGGAAACTAATGCTGTCTAATGTCTTGAGAATCTGTCTGCTAAACGGTGAAAGTCGTCAGCTAAAGTTTGATTCAACGCTCGATTCTTTCCGGTTACAAAACAACAAAAAAAGAGAAAAAACACCCTTTAACAGCCTGCCGTGGTAAAAATATTTACCAAATGAAATGTATCAAATTGAAGCGACTTTTCCAAAGCCAAACACTTGTATTGCTTGTCGAAAAGGGGGTCATATTATCATTGATAGAAAAAAAAACTCCTCCACTACTGTGGGTGAAATGAAGGATCCAGTGGTCTCTGTGTAATCTTCTTGCAGTCAAAGTCACATACAGGTGAAAACTGGTTTAAGCTCCTTAAAATATGACACTCTCTTGCTTTGGTAACCTGGGCTATGAAAGCAGAAGGTGACCCAGTTTCTTAACGCATCTAAACCTTCTGGACATATGATACCTGAAAATAGAGACCGGCCTGTCTGGGAAAAAAAACCCTCATCAATGGTTTACTGTCTGTCAAAGAAGTCAAAGGCATGATTAGATTTAGACCTTGGATTATCTAGATTAAATAATCCATAATGTTGTAAAATCCAGTAGGCTGCTGATATCTAGCGAAGATAAAATTTGAAGGATACGACAGCGTCCATGTGTCAGTGTAGCAGCATTATTAGAGCATACAGCTGGATCCTACAAATACTGGAAGGAAACTTTTAGACTGATTTAGACTGTTTTATGAGACTGATTTTAGACTTAAAACCTATTTTATTGTGCTCAGTTACAAGTTTGGTTTGTGCAAATTAGAATAATGTACAAAGAAAGATTAGATACCGCCTGTGTGAGAGCACATGAATGACAGATTTGTAAGTATGGCACCCTGTCACTGGGAAGGAATTAACCTTGTCTGCTTCTACACAGAGGAGTCATCATTTACTCAGTATACTATAGCTTAGATTGGCAAATAATAACATGAGAGCAAACACTAACGTCTGGTCTACGCAGAGAGTCAGTTAGCTAAACAAACAGTTAGGAGACGGAGACAGCCAGTCTGTTCTACTGACCATTGTCTCTTTAGCGACATACAAATAATCTGCAGGGCTGCAGAATGAATCGCATAATAATAGAGATCACAATTAAATAAACGTAATTAGGTGCAATATTAACCCTTTGTGATTAGAGTGCCTGCTATGTTGCATCAAACTGTGCAATTCCTATTCACTGGTAAGTCTGTCTAACCAATTTGTGTTATGCATGTAGTGATTAACAGTCTCTGCTTCCCAAACAAAGTTGCAGCAGCAGGTTAGAGCATTCTCACTACACCTTTTTATGAAGCAGATTTTATGTTGAGGTTTACTAAGTGCACTGTGACTGCAAAGGTAGTTTTCTGTTCATTTAAATTGTAGTAATACTAAAAATGTATAATTATACTAATGCTAATCTGATTAAATAATGGAGATTATCCTCCATAATCCTACAGTCTGGAGCAGAACCAGTAGTCACCACTGTTTATCATCAATACGTCTGAATGATAACATCTCATGGCATGACTACAGTACTTGATGTGTCTTCTTTATAAACAGCCTAGAAGCAAACCTTAGAGAAATGTGTAGCTGTGCCAAGGACAACTGTGACAGAGTGTGGAAATCATCAAGACAAAATAATTTCAGAGTGTATGAGCTGTTGTTGTATTCCTGGCAGTGCGCCCTACAGGTGAGAAAAATACATCAAGACATTACAAGATATTACATTGAGCTGGACTGAAGAGTCTCACCTGGCAAGAGCTGCGACATTTCCTAGTGTGTAGAAGATGGCGAAAAGCTTAATGCCATTTGGAAGGAACAGCAGTGCCGAACCCTGTAAAACAGCAAAATATTCTCTGTCAGCTACAAAGAATAATGTCACCACGCTTTAATTAAGGGGTAAAAAACAACAGAAAATAGTCTTACCAAGGAGCTAAATGAATGCTGGACTTTAATAAGATTGAAGGCTTACATCTTATGTTATTTTTTTCTTTGAAAAAACAAACAAAACAAAACAAGCAATTCTGTGAGCTGTCCTATGGTCTTGCTGAAACATATTGGGCTCCCCCTAGTGCCAAACTACCATAAGGCTTTCTTTAAGAATCACTGCCTGTGTGGTATTATAATCCACAGACATGTTCACTATTTGGATAGCTTTCAGTACATTTCACCATGGGAGGGGTGACATTTGGAGAAAACAGTTATGAATAAAGTTTTTAAGAAGATGCAGCAACTAATGTTTTACTTAAGCGTTGTAATGTATTGGGGGCCGTAAGGACATTCAATAACCTGCAGCTACTGACTGCATCCCATAGAAGGAGCAAATTCCTTACATTGCTTATTTCTACAGAAAAAGGAGCGTGGGGCGCCCCCGTGGCTTAGGGGTACCAGGTAAGTGTTTTAAAATGCATGAATGCAAGAGACATTAAGGGACTGTGTTGTGTATGGTTTGTTGACGGATGCGCAGAGAGCTCCCGACTCAGTGAATTTCACCACCC
This sequence comes from Macquaria ambigua, assembly GCA_008360985.2. NCBI lineage: Eukaryota > Metazoa > Chordata > Actinopteri > Centrarchiformes > Percichthyidae > Macquaria > Macquaria ambigua. The sequence goes on from VMKM01002876.1 coordinate 23,045, forward strand.
AGGCCTACATCTCGAGGTTGTGTTGGGGCTTTGTCAGCGTGAATTATCACTGTGCGGTGGCTTCAAAGTGTGATCAGCAAGTGCCGTCTGTGACAAGACTTCCTGTCATTTGAACTGCAAACTACACACTACAAACTGAAACTTCCAGCTCTTTCCTGGCATCATGCAGCATTTATGTGTTTATTAAGTATACGTGACATGAGTCAATCACTTTAATCTGCAAGTGCAAGAGAACATGTATTTGTCTTGATGGCAATGGCGTGGAGCCATGTTAACAACTTGAGAGTTTTGTTGTGCCTACAAACCAAACATAGCACAAGAGAAACTAACTTGGACCATTGCTAACAGTATTGACAGTGTAATGTACACTCTGCCTTCTCTGCATTCCTATTGCCAGTATAAAGTCAGACAGAACATAAAAGCTGCCTTTTCAACATAAAAGGCAGACACTCACAAGTATTGAACACAGGATGCCTCCAGCAAAGCATATGACAAACCATTTCACCCTGGTGCTGTAGCTGAGAGAGCTGGCATCAAGGACCTGGTGAGAACAATGGGAGGATGTCACAAGACAAACCTAATGACCTGCAGAAAAGACTCACAGGCTTCCTACTGATGATTTAACCATGTTGGCTAGAGCCAAGCAGATAACACCCAGCTACAGTATTATCTTAAACAACACAAACACACACACAGCACAGGTCTAAGTTAAAGGCACAGAACATTACTCAGTACACTGAAAGTAGAAACTGCAAAGAAATGCAGAACTGCAAGCATGGGAGACTCGCGAGTGCCAGAGTGAAACTTTAACTTTTAAAGTTAAAAAGTACCATCATGTAATATACAAACACAGGGTTCAAGTCAGTACCTTACCTCATTTCCTCCTCATCGTGAACGCGTGTAAAAAGTATAAATAAACAAACAAATACAATTTATTGAAGAAAATGATAGCTAGCTTTAAACTGGGCTAAAAAGACACCGAAAAGACAAAACATGATAATGAAACTGTTCTGTTAGCTAACGTCTAGGGGAGGCTAAACTGACATTTTTTACTAACAGCTAGCTAACGCTAAATAACTAACTTAACTCTAAGAAAATAAAACACATTGACATTAACAGCAGGTGTCTGAACAGTAACGTTGAGTCACAAACAGGAAACGAAAGCAGCACAAATACATTTTTTATTCAGTTTTATCCATTTACACAACGTTAGCATTAGCAGCGTATACTGTCATACAGTAGCTAACGTTACCTGTGCAGTGAGACCCAACTCTTCATTTTCCTCTTGACCGCTTAACACACGACGAAGTTTGTCCATCGCTTAAGGCTAGCTGGAAAAATGATCAGAAAAGAGGGAAGTCTGTATTTCTATATTTCCTTCCTCTGCTGTTTATGCCTAGGTTTTGCAGTTTCGCAGTTTAAGTTTGACTTCCTGGCTTCCTGAACGATGCTTCCTGTAAGTGCTGACATGGAATCGGTTTGTTCGCAGCCAGTGTTGGCCCTTACCGCTGAGGAGGTGTTTCAATAACAGACCGCAGATCAGCGTGTGAAGGCAACTTCACCAAACCCACTTCTCGTAACTGTTGCTGCCTTTCAGTGCTGTCGGAAATAATGGTATTATGAAATGAACCGTATGCGAGCCAAATAACCAGAAAATGTATTTTGGACTGTATAGATAATGTGATGGAATTTCGGGGGTAATTGCCTGTTAGCTCCTTACAATATTTAATTCAAAGTAGGAGTTGAGAATGTATTAAAACAAAGCAGGTGGACACTCATTGATTTAAAGAATATATATTTTACACGAAATATTTTAATGCTTGATTAAAGTATAACCTGGCAGTGGTCTGAAAAAAACGTTCTTTAAAAGACCAGTGCTTCTTTGCTTGTTTTACTTGTTTCATATTACTACTAACTATTTTCTAATATAGCCTACGGTATAATCTGACCAGTGTTTTATGCTCCCTGCCGTTGCTTTTCTGTTGCTTTGTCGCCATCCAGTGGAGAAATAATGACAAGGCAAGAGTTGGCACTGTCAGTACAGTAGGCTACTTAGCTACAGTATGTCTTCCTGACATGACTATGCTTGGTAGTTTCACTAGCTTATCTTGTGCAGAGAGTGTTTTGACTAATTCCATGCATAACTTTAGCAGCACCCATACAAAAGATACTGGATGCGAAACACAATTATTTTAATGATTTTTGAGGAGATAAAAACGTAGAACATTTCAGTTTTTCATATAAATTAATTAATGAATTTATTATAATTATGTCATTTCATTATTTCATTCAATTCATCAAAGCTTTATGTCTAACCTGGAATTTTAACGGTCTGTCATGTGATGTCAACCTGTTGGAAATAACACAAATGTTTGTAAATGCCTTATTTTTACCTGACGTTTTCATCAATCGTGTAAGCCCAAGTGCCATGTTTTCAATTTCAGATGGGATATAGTCTTTCAGCGTAATGTGTGATAAAACATTTTGTGTGTCAAGGCTACATAATGTTGCCTTGCCTTTATCATAACTGGTGCCAAATGAGATACAGTTATGGGATGCCAAACACTTTTGACTTTGTGTCACATTGTCCTCCTGAGGGACAAAGTCATTGACTTGTCTTTTTATATGTATGCCGGCAGAAATCTTTATTTTAATTATCCTTAAATACACAGAAATTACAGACATCAGAGTTAGAAAACATAATCAAAAGGAAAGGGTGGCACTGAAGACACAAGAAGTACAATTTGTTTTGACAGTCCTCTTCAGCAGAGGGGGATGCTGCTTCATTTGGAAATCACAAATTGTATCAGCTTTGAAAAGTCATCTTACAGCTGGTGCATTCACAGAAAATGTGAAACAGTATCTGTAAATATATAAGCACACTGGAAAACTTTTATTCTCAGACACAACAGTGAGATAATCCTTCTAACTCTTATAACACCCTAGAGACCACAGTCACATCATCTGTCACCTTTGGAGCTGTTTACTATGGTAAGGTTTCTTGTAGATGTTGTCCTTGAGTTAGAATAGCTTCATAAGAAACAATGGTTATGAAAAGTGGAAGCTAAAATCTAAATATTTAAGTTGTCATGGAAAACATCCAGGTCTAAAGAAGCAGCTCTGGTGTTTCAGGAGACAACAGCAATACTAAAATCAAAGTTGAATTCCAGCATCCATGGAACATGTCAATATTATGCCCTTGGATGTTGAATTTATTCAACATTTAAATCTCAGTCTCTAGTATCTCTTAGAAGTACAGCTCCATTGCTTTCTGTGAAACTTTTTTTGGATAAAATGTATATGCATATATAAATGCAGCCATTAACATTTAGTGGCTCAATGGTCCTTTACTTTACTGGGCGACTGGGGCATCATAGATGTAAAGGTAAACTGTTCCATTAACGTATACTGTAAAGGAACATACCAGTAATATTCAACCACCAAAGGACAAAAGAAACACAGCTGTTTACAACGTCTGATTTTACTATCAGGTGTAGCTGACAGCTTTTCACATTGCTGTGAATATAAAGCTAAAGTTGAGTATCAGGTGACTGAGGTTCCCCTCTGCGCGAGCAAAGGATGACGGTCTGCTGCAGCTACAGCAGAAGAGACTTTAAGGAAGGGCCAGATATCTAAATGCGCAGCATTCAGCGGACATCCCGGCTCCTCTGTGTTCGGACGTTTTCCAGACAGCACAGCAATGTGGACATCGCTGCCAGTGCTCTTGTTCCTATCTGTTTTATATTTCTATGGATGCAAATGCGCTTCGGGTTTCGTCTGCCCGAGGATCTGCCGCTGTTTCTCCAACACAATCCGGTGCAACAATGTGACACAAGGCTCAGCTCTGATGATGGGCCACAGAGATAGAAGACTGTAAGTTCACACTACTGTAACTAATTTACGAATCTGGCTAAGACTGCGAAGTGGTGCGTGCATGATGTGATATAATTACTGTGACTGAAGCAGTTAACTGAAGAGTGGTCAATCTTAACTGATAACTGATCGGTCGTCCTTTGTTTGTTAATGCATTTGTCATTATAATTATAACAGATATAATTCATTTATATCTGTTTTTTTACGCAACTTGCTCCTCTGATAACCCAATTACCAAGACTACTCCGTGCGTATTTACGCATGGAGCGAGGATCCACCTGAAACGCACTCGCTTGGTTACATATTGAAATGAGCTTATAAGTTGAATGCAGGGTTGCAAAAGTGACATATTTCACTTTCTTTTTTCACATGTGATTCGATCATATTTGAAGAATTTGCAGGGATCTATTCGCTTTTGCCTTCGCTTTTATCCTGACAGTTTTTTGGGGGCGTTATATTACTCTGCCATACAATAGCCTACTTTAACAAGCACTAACTGTACTTGGTTGATTTGCTGGAACATTTTTCAAGCACGCCCTCCAAGTTTAAAAGAAAGATGTTTGTCAAGTGGCACTGTGTTGGCGCAGTAATGATAACTGCCACCTATAAAGCGAATTCTGGTGTCAGTTTTGATTGCCTAATCAGAAAATGTAGTCTTTGATCACCCCCCAGCCATTAGTACAATGACAGCATAAGTATTTTGTTGGAGGTGTCCTGATATCACCCCAATGACAAGAGGATTTACAATTCTAGTCAACAGGAATCTTATCAGATGAGGTCTGTGGCGCATCTCTGTGTGGAGTTTCTATACATGAAACATTTGGAAAGCCCTAATTTATGCAGTCTAAGTGTAGTCCAACATGCAACTTCTTTCTGCCAACACACTGGGGACTCATTCCAACAAATTTCAACAAAAGGATAGAGGGTGTTTTATGCTGTACAGATAGTAAAGCCGCTTGAGGCAAATTGTAATTTGTGAAGTGTGGCCTATATAAATAGAATTCACTTGACTTATATTGCATACTGAAGGACACCAGCTTCAGAGTAATGTTTATATTTCCTATTTCATGCTTGTTTAGCAAAAGTACCACAGCACATCACGCTCTATTGTTGGAAAACAGAGGACCCTGCATGTGTGCAACTTAATTACCTGTGAAGAAAAATGTCAAATGGATCTAAAGTACACAGTTTAAGAGTTCACCAGACTGTCACAAGCCTTGAAGGGGGAATCTTGACCTCTCCTCTGGTAAATCACAGAACCTTGAGTCCCTCCTGATAAGTATCCAGGAACACCAAGGCCAGAGGCTTGATGCATGTATCAAACGGCACCAGCACCCCTACACACACACTCCAGGAACTTTGTGTTTTGTCAAATGACGAACTTAACAGTATTTGAAATTGTTTTCATTTGTTTATCATATGAACTGAACATGTAACAGTTGGAGTGAGGAGGTGATCGAGTGAAACTGAATATCCACGAGGAGACAAATGATCAGTGTGACTGGATAGGCTGAAACTTAACCTGGAAGTCATGAGGTCAATTTCAAAGTGAATATAGTGTGCTTTGCTGACAAAAACTTGAAATTCAATTTTAAAACGTTTCTGTATTTACATGTACAGTAGCTATGGTTTCAGCATTAAAATGTCCTCCAAAAATATTTTAACCCTGTGGTTTAAGAATAGTTACCTTTTTTTCATGGTGCTTTAAGATCACTTACTTAAGATAGTGTGAGATTAAATGTGTCTCTCCATATTCTTTTTTTCAGGTTTCTCTATCACTTGTCTTTGAACACAATTTCAAGCCATTCTTTTGAGGGTTTGAAAGGAGTCCAGAGGATGTAGGTATCAGTTTTCCTCCACTGATAAAGTCTCACTTAAATAATCTGACATTTTGTCATATAACTGCAGTGAAAGTTACTAAGGAGCAAATATGAAAAATGGATGCATTGCCAATTCCATAATGTATACCATAGCATAGAGTAAGAATAGGGCTATGCATATTATCACATCAAATGTTTTTATCCCTAACTTTGTTTTGTTTTTGTGGCTACTCCTCATTAACAAATCTGGTCGAAGATGAGGTTTCAGGGGATGACCCCTTAACAAAAAGAAGTCACACTGTTTGAAGACACTGTCTGCACACCAAACAGCAATCCGTCTTTTCTTTCAGTGTTACATGTAAAAGTAAATGTTCTTTGGATTAACTTGATTGCTTTGTTTCTGCTCCATACTCAGTGAGATTGCTCAGAGTGTAACCCTGGAAACCATTGAGACATTAGCGTTTAATAACCTTCTCACTCTCTCTGAAATGTAAGTCTTTTCTTATTTGTATAAATAAATGTAATGGTTACTGTAAAGTAGAGTTTCAGCTGGTGTTTTATTTTGCTTTGCAGCTCAATCCAGAACACAAGGAGTCTGACGCACATTGGCAGAAGGACATTTAACAACCTTCCCAAACTACGTTACCTGTGAGAGACCTCAAAATATATCATTTAAATGACTATTTTTTAGTTTAAAATGTAAAGGTGCATATTCGACAGAACCCTGTTTGTTTTTAAGTCCCATATACATGATCAATAACCAAATTAAATCAGACACATACTAACTTATATTGCACTCATAAAAAAAAGTCACAAAACACATCACAAAAAGACATGAGTTTTTCCTTTGCATTAACAGGAGCATCTCAAACACTGGGATAACAGTTTTCCCTGATATTACATCCATCAATTCTCTTGAATCAGAGTTTATCTTGTAAGTACATCTGTTGCTTGAACTAAGTTTTAGACACTCATGACACATTTAAACAAAAAGCACATCACCATAAACACATCACATTGCATTGCTATGAACTGTCGTGCTATTGCAGGGATATCTGTGACAACCTGTATCTACTGGAAATACCTCCAAATGCTTTCATTGGAATGACACAAGAATACGTTACAATGTAAGTGATGCAAGAAATTCCTTTTAATTGCTTTACACTGTCAACGAGATCGTAATTTCCCACCTTTTAATCATAACAATCTCATGACTGATTGCAGGAACCTGTACAACAACGGCATCAGAGAAATACACGACCACGCCTTCAACGGGACAAAGATAGATAAGCTGTATTTTCCCGCCTTTGCCTTTGTCTAACCAAATGATGTAAGTTGAGTTTCTGTTCTCACAGCATTAAGCTTTTGCTCCATTACTCTGTGTTTTATAATTTCAGGGTATTAAAGAATAATCGAAACCTCAGAGTGATCCACAGAGATGCGTTCAAAGGAGCCACAGGCCCTGGAGTCTTGTAAGTGTTTTTTTTTTTTTTAAACATCCTGAAAGTCACTGACCGTTGACAAATTGTTGACTAGCTTTTTATGTCTTGTTAGATTCATTGCTTGAATTCTGTATCGAGACTTGAGTGATGGTAAACAAGATAATGCTGTATGCTTTTAGTAGCTTTCCATCATTTCTTTCCATTCTTTCCACACTGATATAATAACAGTGGGTTATATTTTACTGCTGGCATACTTTCAGTAGTATGCACCTCAGCTGACTGACTGAAGGCTAGGTGGGAGAAAGGGTGGTTTTGATTATGCTCTAAGGCCGTGTACAGCCAGCACAACGGTCTCAAAGAGGTCTTTACACCCCCATGCAGTCACGTTGTTGTCTGTTATTTCACAGGGACGTGTCTGCGACAGCTCTCATAAAGTTACCACAGCAGGGTCTGGAGTCAGTTCTGGTGTTGTTGGCTCAGTCAGCACACGCCTTGAAGAGTCTGCCTCCTCTGCAGGGACTGTGGAGCCTACGAGAGGCGCATCTCACCTATAACAGTCACTGTTGTGCACTGCTGAGCTGGAACACCCACAGGTGACTTACACGATGCATTTTATAGGTTAATCGAGGATCAGTTCGTTCATGAATTACTTCAGTAAGCTCTGCCCCACTGCTGTTCCTGCTTTCACTCACTACTCTAGTAGTTAAGTACACCAAAAGCAGAATCATATTCAGAGAACTTACTAACTTTGTTATTACAGTATAAAACAAACAATACTGGACTACAATATAAGCACAATATGCACAATATACAATAGAATTACTAATATTTCACAGATGTGTTTGTGTGTTATCTGAATGTTAATCAGGTAATATTCATGGTGACATATTTTTTGAGTTAGTCTTCACATGATTTCACTCCTTCTCTCCAGGGACTTTCCCATTAATCCTGCATGCAATAATGGCTCTACATATTGTGATGAGAGTGACCCATCAGCAAGGTAAAACACTGATATGTTTTCCTGCTTCTGTAATGGTTAAATTAAACTCTGTGCAGCCTCTGTAGTTAATGAGCAGCACCAAAACTGCCCATGTTTGATTTCAAATGACGCACCAATCTATCGATCATGTTGTTTCAGCCTTGAGTGAAATGATTTACAAAAAAGATGTTTCTGCTGGAAAAACAGTTAGACTTTATTCTGAATTCTTCAGTTTAAGATGAACTAACCAGAACAATCTCCTCTGCTTTGAAAACAGGGTTCAGCATGTGATTGGAGGTTCAGCAGATACGACTCTAGTTATGGATATGCCATTTTTTTCAGACGTTAGTCTGTTCATGGAAGATGAAGGCTTTGGAGACGTCAATTTCCACTATCCAGAACTGGAGTTGTGTCAGACCCGACCAACGTTGGTTTGCACACCTGAAGCAGATGCTTTCAATCCCTGTGAGGACATTGCAGGCTTCAGTTTTCTCAGAGTGGCCATTTGGTTCATCAACACACTGGCCATCACAGGTAACCTGACAGTGCTCCTGGTCTCCTTTACCAGCCGGAACAAGCTGACGGTGCCTCGCTTCCTCATGTGCCACCTGGCTTTTGCAGACCTCTGCATTGGGATCTACCTTCTGATGATAGCCACAGTAGACTTGTGCACAAAAGGTCAATACAGTCAGCATGCTATTGAATGGCAGACAGGGCCTGGCTGTAGTGCTGCAGGCTTCCTGTCTGTGTTTGGTGGGGAGCTGTCAGTCTACACACTTTCCACCATCACCCTGGAGCGCTGGCACACCATCACCAACGCTCTGCAGATAGAGCGCCACCTGGTACTTACGCAGGCAGCGAGTATAATGGCTGCTGGTTGGCTCATCTGTCTGGGGATGGGGATGCTGCCCCTGGTTGGTGTGAGCAGTTACGCCAAAGTCAGCATGTGCTTACCCATGGACATAGAGACTCCTCTGGCTCAGGCCTTCGTCATAATCATCCTGCTCTTCAACGTGGGCGCCTTCGTTGTTGTGTGTGTTTGTTATGTGCTCATCTATCTGGCTGTGAAGAACCCCGAGCTCCCCAGAAGAAGTGCTGACACCAAGATTGCAAAGCGCATGGCTGTGCTCATCTTCACCGACTTCCTCTGCATGGCTCCCATCTCCTTCTTTGCCATCTCTGCTGCGTTCAAGGTCCCCCTCATCACGGTTACTAACTCCAAGATTCTGCTGGTCCTTTTCTTCCCCATCAATTCCTGTGCCAATCCCTTCCTCTACGCTATCTTCACCAAGGCTTTCAGAAAGGACGCGTATCAGCTCATGAGTGCCATGGGCTGCTGTAAAAACAGGGCCAGCGTTAACCCATGAAGGCCTACTGCTGCGAGAATGCAATCAAGAGCAATTTGGGATCCAAAAATACAGGATCCTGCACATGTGTGAGGCTGGCTGCCATGCCACAACAGAGCCATCACCTGAAAGAGGAGGAAGAGCTCACCTGAAAAAGAAAAAGAGATGCAAAACTCTTTTAGACTGTTGAAACTGAGGAAAAACAACTCACACTGGATTTGGAGGAAATTATTTACTTGCAGGCATCCATTGTGTTGACATTGGTGACACATTTGAACTGTTAGAGATGGTCATATATTTTGTTAGAAAGTATAAGAAAATATTATTAAGTGAACCCCAACAAATCAAGTCAGATATCAGTATCAACCCACTGAAAAGGCCTTTTTTACAGGAGACATGTTGACTGGTGATAACAGGAAAGTACAAGTATAACTAATAACATTGATGATGGCTCTGTTCAATTAAGTGTCCCGGGAAGCCATGCCAGTGAGCCCTGGAACTAGTAAACCTGAATGGAATGGAGTCATCATTAATGGTATTAGTCCCACCCGTAGTTTTCCTGCTTGTCACATGTCAAAATGGCTCCAGGGAACTACTGCTACTACTAAATGGACCTTGATGAACCCTCATTGTTTTGTCAACTGCTCTCAAGAATGAACTTTCAATCTCAACATTTAAATGGATGAGTTAAATGGTTAAGAAGGCCTTAAAGTGCTCCAAAAAAAAAGAAAATGGAAATTTGACAATTCTGGGCACAGTTCATCTACTGATAGTGGGATATGACTGAAAACTCACAGCTACTAAATGGACCTTATGGTGAGATTGTTTAGTCATATAGAAATCCTTCATCTCAAAGCGGTTATTATCAGTGGTTGCAATGAAAACCAAACCATGTCTGCCTCTGTTAATTAATCTCAATCCTGTTATTATGTAAAATAAGCTGTTTGTTTTATTCTGAGGTTGGCTAAATGTATTTAAATGAAGAATATCTACAGCGATGGATGGTTAATATGGAAAGTTAGGAGTTGACCACGTGGTGGAGTAGTTGGGAAGACAACTTAACTACACCACTGGGTTGTTTTTTGTTTATCTTCTAAAGGTTTTTGAGATTGTGTAATTGAAAATAAAATAGATCTCCTACCCTGCTAATCTATGTGTTGTTACATACATAATGCATAATTCTTATTATAAGATAATAAGGTTAAGATAATAAGATACGATTGTGTGATAATAAGAAAAAAAGATAAGATCGGAAAAATAAAAGTATAAAAAAATATAATAATTAATGTAAAATTCCAAGAGTTTTGTTGAGTGTCTGCAGCTCCATTTATCTGTTGTTTTTCTGCTGTATTTTGGTTGTTTCCAGTATTTCGGTGCGTTTCCACGCTCAGTCCCGCCTTCATGGGATCCCACCTGTGACGTCGGGAAAAGTAAACTTTTTTTTTTGTCCCCCTCCTCCAGCTGAATCTGATCTTGGGTCAACAACTCTTCACCCAAGCTGTGCTGAAGTCACTCTAGCGGGTGATGTTGGTTGTTGTCGGGAGTTGTACGGTCCCGCACAATCCGCTGAGAATAGAAACGTGGACGTTTGCTGTTGCGGGACAGAAAGCAGCGGTGAAGAGCTCAGACTTGGTCATGGCAAAGAAGTCAACTCCGGGCTGGTTTGGAGTTTTTCTCTCTACAACGACCATAGCCATTATTGTGGGGGGTCCGGTCAGCGGTGAGTTGTTTATTTTCTTGGAGGTTTACTGACTTCATGTCCCTCAAAGTGGGATCTCAGGCTTAACTCGGTCTAATGTTCAGCAGGGACCAGCTCTCTTCTCTGCATGATAGACTGCAGCTGGAACAGATTTAAATACTTTAAATAGCTTGATATCCGCCGCTGGAAAGCTTAAAGGATTTCTGTATAGACGTACAGAAAGTCCTTAACACATGCTTTGAGAATGAGTCCTGAATGTGTTTCACAGCACTAAACGTGTGTCTTACTGTAGCTTCTTTTTAATTATAGTAATTAAATGTGGCTTCCTCGGTTGTGGACTGGAATGGTGACAGTAAAAAACACTTCAAAATACCCATTTGGTAAAGAGCCATAGTTCATGAAAACATTCAGGGATAAATTGTCTTTGTTTTTTTATTTTATTTTGTGGTCTAATTTTACTATTTATGCCTTTTTTAGTAAAATGTTTTGATTTAAAAAGTTAAATCAAAACTGATTATTGCTGAGAAGATAAGCTGATTAATCAATTAGTCGATCACAGAAAATTAATTGCCAGCTGTTTTGATGATCAAGGCATTTTTTAAGCACTAGGTCCAAAAATTAATTGGTTCAAGTTTCTCAAATGTCAGGACTTGCTGTTTTTCTCTGTTTTATATCATTTGAATCAGAATATTATTGAGTTTTGAGCTGCTGGTTGAACAAAATAAGCACTTTGAAGACATCACATTGGGCTCTGAATAATTGTTATTTCCTGACATTTTAAAATGATTAATAGATTATTAAAAATAATGGACAGATAAATCGATTATGGAAATATCTGTCACACACTAACATAACCTAACATCTCCTCTGTAAACAGCTCAGCATTCTAGGAGCCGCTTCCACCGTCCCACCAGGAACTCTGAGCCTCTTGTGATACCGGGCCGTGTTTCAAGGGTTTATCTGAACCCTGATCAGATCAGACGGCTGCACTTCAAGCCCACCATAGGCACCATCCAGCTGTCAGAGGGCCATGAGGCTAAATTCAACTGCTCCATTGACATCCCCGACGCCAGGCTGGAGCCCACCATCATCTGGGTGAAGAACGGCCAGGACCTGGCAGGAAACATACAGGTGGTGATCAACGAGCTCCAGACCATCACAGACGGGGTCATAACTCTCCTCTCCACTGTCAGGTATGTAACACATGGAGGTGAAAAATTGTGTGACAGGCTGATTACGCAGATTGACATGTGTCCTCATGTACTGTCTTACAGCATCAACCAAGTGCAGCGAGCGGATGCTGGGGAGTATCGCTGCAGACTGAGCATCAGCACCAGAATGCTACAGTCTCAGCCAATCATCATTGAGGTGGAAGGTGAGTTTCAACATGGTGCCAGCATTGGGTACTTCTTGGGGCGTCCACTTTTTTCGTGACACTTTCGCACATCTTTGATTGGTCTGTAGGTCTGCCGACATTTATCCAGCAACCAGAGGACAGGAACGTAACAAGAAACACACCTTTCACGCTGTCATGTAACGCGGTAGGACCTCCGGACCCCGTTCAAATCCACTGGCTCCGTGATGGATTATCTGATAGTGACTTTCATAACTCTCCCAGCAGCTACTCTGTGTCAGGTGAGACACCAACCACACAGTGTCTTCATCTCTCTCTCGCTCTCTTTCTCAGTTTCACAGTGATCTACTTAAAAACAGCTATACTGCCTCCCTCTTGTTGCCTGTTCCTGTTGAGGTGGTGAAAACCTCTAAAGAAAGTCTAATTTCTTGCTGTTCTCCTTACACTCTGTCCAATGAATGATCAGAATATGACTCAGCATAGTCTCAATGACACCTCGAATCAGACTGAAAGAAGCTGAAGATGTGTGCTTTGTGGTTTATCACACTGACATAATAGTGTCATTCTTGCGCAAACATACTTTGTTCCTTTATCAGTCTGACGTGTTAGAGGACCTGGAGAAGTAATTTCCTCTGGTAGAAAGACTTTCGGTGTTTTAATTTAAAAGTCTGTTTCATCTGCATCGAATAGTTCAAAGTGCTTTTTGATCAAACTCTGTTTGTGGGTTTGTTTTTTCTGTATAAAGTAAAGAGAGCTTTTTTTTTTTACTAGAAGAACTTCTGGCTTGTATAAAAAGTTGTAAAAGTAGTGTACTGGAAGTAACACACAAGCTACAGCTTATTCAACCAATTAATTTGTTTCACTTTGATTAACTTCCTCCTGTGATTGAATGTGAAAACGGTGACAAAGTGTAGAGTGGGTCTTACTCAGCTAGCATCACTTTGTTGGTGGTTTCTATTCTGCCTCGTCTCTGCTGCCTCAGCATCTGTACTCTGCTTACTGCAATGAGATTTATCACCACGGTTAGTGTCACTGGGGCCCCCTGCTGCACTGCTGAATGGTTAACAGCGGCCATTAATGCATAGTCAGTGCTTTTTGTAATCCAGCTCTGCTAGCTGTATACTGAAGACGTGGGGAAAAACTAAATAGTGGATGATTAAAGCAAAGTTTGACATTTTGGGAAATGTACTTAGAGAGTTAGATTAGAAGATTGATACGTATGAGCCAGCAGCTTGTTAGCTTAGCCCAGCGTAAAGACTGGAAACTGGGGGAAACGTCTAGCCTGGTTCTGTCCAAAGGTAACAAAATTGGGACCAGTTGTCAGGTAACCAGGCCAGGAAGACTCCAGGAAGTTACTGGTCTTGACCAAGAAATAGTCTGGCACATAACCACCCGAATAATACAGAATTATTGTTTAAGCACTTCAGTTTTGTACTAATTAATGAGCTTTAAGGGTCCTGGTAGGTGCACAGCTCGGCTAGCCATTTCCCCCTGTTTCCAGGCTTTACGCTAAGCTAAGCTAACCAGCTTCTAGCTGTAGCCCACAGAAGGATATGAGTGGTAACAATCTTCTCATCTAACTTTTGGCAAGAAAGCAAATAAGCGTATTTACCAACATTTCAAACTGTTGCTTTAAAATAGGGCTGCAACTAACTGTTCATTGTTTGTTGATTATTTTTCATGAATATACTGAATATAAAAGTCAAGACTAGTTATAAGAAGGTCAGTTCAGGTTTGAGTTTTATTTTCATGTTATACTCTAAGATGAACATGGAATTTTCTTGAAATTATATAGCATTAAACTTAGAAAAACTAGAAGAATTGTTGCCTAAATGTCTTTAGAACGTGGACTCTCCCTTTATGGCCTCAGCTGCCTTCTTCTTGAAAGCAAACATTTGTTATTAGAAGCATAACCTTTCTGCTGTGTATGCTCTAACCCTTCATTTTCAGCTCGCTGCAGGCTAAGCACTCCTGCTGCAGCCAGTGAGTGTTGATACAGCCTGAAGCTGAGGGGTTAAAGGTTCAGAGCTGTGCTTTGGTCCAGCATGTGCAAGGGCCTGGGCAGTAAGGGGATGGGGGGCTGATCAGGGAGCCTGTTCGGGGGTTGGCTCCGGGGACAAAGACCGCATTCACAGGACGTCCCACTACCCAGCAGGGAGGGGCTGGACACAGAGGCTGGCAGGCTGCAGGCTACCAGAGCTCTGTGCAGGACCAAATACTGGCACAACAAAATAGTGTAAACCCACTCACCTCATACATACTATGAGTCTAGGTCCCCTGTCCCACTAAAGCTTGGATCTCATGATATTATGATGAGTGCTCAGTGGTGAATGATTGTTGGTCTTATTTTAGGAAAGTCATTAGCATGCACTTTTCATTCATATTTCTTGAAATCAGGGCATTATACCTTCCTATGAAGATAGAGAAGTTCAAGGGGATTTGATTTGGGTTAATGAAAGCCTCCTTCTCCACATTTCATTATTTAATTTGTCTCAGGGCAGCAGCATAAAATCAGGTTCATGGTGGGAAGGTGGACACAGGTTTGGCAAAACACAAAGAACACTGATGGACCAAATGCAGTACACAGTAACAAAAAGTGTAAAGTCGTAGGCTTAGTTGTAACCATGACGGAGTGGTTTGGCTATATTTGCTGCCCGAGTGTAAAAATGGAACAATAACATAGACATCTCAGGCAGCTCAGTAAGCTGGAGCACTTCCCTCCATAATTTCACCACTTTCCATTTGAGTGGCCAACCCATCTATTTTTTCTACAGTGTTGTTGCTTTTTGTTTTTATTTACTTGCCAAGTACAGTGAAAGCAGAAATGTGAGTGCTTGAACTTTATTCATTTCCCTTTTTAATGTGCCATGATCTTGAGACAAAAATCTCTGTGTGTTTGACCTTTAATGATACTCTACCGTAGGGCGGAGGATCAATTTATGAAACTACTCCTGCAGCATGATCCACTTCTCTTTTGTCATATATTAGCACTATATTTTGGAAACACTCATTGTTTTACCAAAATCCTGCTAAATACATGCAAACACATGCTTCCATGTTGCTCTGTCACACTCTTTGAAGCTCTGTTAGAAGTAGCTTACTTTATGTTGTTATGAAAGTTTGGAACATACTCATCATATGTATGGGCAGCAGAGAAGTGGATTATGCTGTGGGGGTAATTGGAGAAGTTTTTGTGGACATTGTGATACTTTTTCCACCATGAAAACCTGTCACCACTGGAATCCATAGTACCTGGCATCATTTTAACATGACCATAGCAAACGACAAACTATATATGCTGCAATGTTTCAACCCGGCAGGGGAATATCACTTTAAGGTGAAGCTGCCAATTATGTTGTGACATTTACTAACTTGGCTTTTTTCCTGTGGTCGCTTTGTTCTTCGGTAAAATTATATAAGAATGACCAGTTTCATCTGGGACAACAGTCGAACCTGCTCAGTGCCCAGTGTGCCTTAACCATCTGTTTGCCATGCAGTTTGAAATGAGGCTTGTGGTAATTGCATTTTGCACAGCTTGGCTGGAAATGTGTTGATGTATTTGCACATTGTCTCTCAGAACTTAAACATCAGTTTTATTGTGCAATTTTGATCCTTCTGATCCAAAGTATATTTTAGGTGTTTTTTTTGCATGAATGATTCAATCCGATCTATTTTAAGTAAGGCTCTATCTCTATGCAAACAAACGTACTGTAGCCAATGTTTGTGTAAAAGTGAAGCACTCTTTAAGCACTCTGGTGATGCCAAGCAGAGGAAGGCAAACATATGAGCTTGTGATATTCTGCAGAATGTAAACAAAACATCCCAAGTTTGGTTCCAGTCATCTCTCACAGACTGTTCTGTCATTGGCTTTGTTGAAAGGTTTCCGAGATAGAGACATTGGAAAACAGAGCACAAAAGGGACATTATTTAGCAGCTGTCCCAGTCCTATTCTAACTGGGCAGATCTGTGGCTGTTGAAAGACGGGAATTGTGTGTCCAGGAAGAGAGACCCAGCAAAAGGATTGTTACCACAGTACATCTCACTGGAGAGGCTCAATTTGAGCTTACTGCATGAGGCACTGCTGTGTGAACTTTTGAGGTATAATAAAGGAGTGAGTCAGCCCCAAATGTGTTTTTTTTCTAATCAATTTCAGTCTCATTTCTCCATTGAGGCTGACATGGCACTTTTCCCCGAGATTCGCCTTTGACACAGAGAGAAATCAGTTACTTTGTCCAAACAGAGAACCTGACGAGAATGTGCCCCAGTACTGAAGAAAAATAATGCCTCAGTTGAGGTCGATTGTTCAAAATATTCAGCGCTATCTTGACCTTGAGGAACGGTTGTTTTGAATTCATACAGCATTGATGTGCTACATTGTCCTCTCCAATGTGTCAATTGCAGGTGTGGACAAGTACACCAGGTTCAGCTGTGAAGCTTACAACGCGAAGGGTATCACCACCTCCAGAGAAGCAAATATCAACATCAAAGGTAAAACTGGGTCTTTAAGAGGCTGTTAGACATTCCAAGAGGTTTCAATGCTCTGCAAGCTGACCATATGCCTCCATGTTAGGGAGTTAATAAGGGTTTTTATGGTGTTTCTTGTAGTGCTTCCCAGCCCTGTGTCTAATGTTGCTGTGATGGATAGGCAGTCCAATAAGTTGATGTTGAGCTGGAGCCCTGGAGATGATGGTTTCTCTCCAATAACTAAATGCCACATCAGGGTAAGCCCCACGTCTGCACAAACAGCGCTGTCGCTTAATGTCCTCAGATCGATCCTCACGTGTTCTCTGTTCCATCGAAGGTTAAAGAGGTGAGTCGGAGGAAAGGGGAGGTGACGACCACCAGGTTCATCAACGTCACAGTGCCGCCTTTCCAGTGCGAAGTCCCCGGGCTGCAGGCTTTGACGTGGTACAACATGAGTGTTTCCTGCAGCAATGAGGTGGGAGCCTCTCCTGTCACCATGTGGATCCAGAGCAACACCACAGAGGGAGGTGTGTGAGTACTCAAGGAACCATGGAACAATTTGCACGTTGAATTTTGGGGTGCATTTGCAGCAGATACAAGGGAAAAATTATCCAAAATCTAATGAAATCCATCCCAGCACATTCACGTGTTTCTGGCTGTTTGAATTCAGAAGGCTGAGGCTGTATTTGCCTTAATAACCACCTTGTGTATTTACTTAAAAGAAGAACCTCTGTGTTATGCTCCTGCGTCCTTCTCATAACAGATTCCTGTTTAGGTTTCAGGAACGTAGCACTATGTAATTAGCCCTCTACTTTCCCATCCAAAATGTGCTTAATGTAAGCCTCCGTGCAGTAGCAGGACGTAATAAGTGGAATTTACAGGAGTTGCACAACTATCTGCTCTGTTCACATCAAGTCCCCTTCAGATGAAAATGTCGTATCCATTGAATCTCTGTTGTTTTCCTGAAGGGTCACTTAGGAAATAGGAGTGGTCTCACTGAGAAAACACAAAGTTCCTACTGGGTGGAGCAATTTCCTCCCTAAAGCCACCACAGGGGATATTTTAGTTGAAAGATGTGATACGCCGTGCCAGGAAGTGACCACATACCAAACTGTAATCAAATATTTCAATGGAGGGGCAGTAAAAGGAAAAAAAAAAAAAAGGTTGGCATTTTAAATGAAGTCTCTTGATTTGATCACTCTTGATGTTTTAATCCCTCTGTTTCCCATTTCTTGTCACATTCTCAGTGCCATCAGTTTATCCCCGAAATGTCACCGTACAGCTGAACGAGTCGCGGCTGGTGATCAGCTGGAAACCTCCACCGGACGACAAGATAAATGGCATCCTGCGTGGTTATGATGTTATTGTCAGACATGGCACACACGTGAACAAGGTGAGCTTGTCTGCAACACGGTAATTCAAGGTTTTGCTTTCGGCTATACATGCATACATGTACACAATATACATGGCACTGCATCTAACAGCGTATGAATGTCCACTACAGACGTAAAAGTATAAGCGTGCCTACACTTCCGTACATACAGTGCATATTTTCCTCTATACCTACTGTGTATTGTATATTAAACAACGAACAATAGTTATGCTATTGTTCATACTCATGTTCATATTGTTATCTGAGAGCTGATGTTTTGTGAAGAATTCTGATAACGATGACTAACGTATGACAAATCTGAAAAGAATGAGTCTCGATTCTCGGGGATATGTGATCCTCCCTTTGTCCTGCCGACTGAACCAGAGGTCAGCTTCCCTATTATCTGAACACGTTTTTCATCTCCTCTCAAGAATCAACAATGCAGGGACAGTTATTATTTTTAGATACGTTATAACGATAACCTCTTTTTGTATACTTCAAATTTACGGTTTGTGCATCATCGTGCCTCTGTTACTGCATTAGTGCTGTTTAGTACAATAGTGTGTTTCCTGTCCTTCCTGTCTGTGTCGTAGTTAAAGGAAGCTGATGGTGTGAAAACTGGTATTCAGTGTTTTTCTCTGTTCGGCTTATGACATTGAGTCATCACAGAGTGAATGGAATATGAACACAACGGGATGTGTACTATAGGCCCACATATCCTTATGCGTTGTCCAGTCAATTGGTGATGTCATTACACACAAAGGCTTTGTAATAGTAGCAGTGACTGGAAGTGCGCACAAAGGCAACTTGTTTAATCCTCAGACTCACCTGCCTTATAGTGAAATAAATATTTAGAATAAACCAGTTATCTTTACATTAGAGGAGTAATTTGTTACTACTACTTGCTCAAAGTTTTGTGTGTTTCATGGTAGAAGTCGTGGTGCCACCATCTTCTTTTGAATGTGAGGTTGATTCCCAAAATGTTTTGAGGATTTGCTGTTGTAAGAGCATTTAACCACATGTTACCTTCTTGTTTGGTGCCACAGACATCATAGACCATTAATCATGGGTTCAGTGTTCCCAGTCTGACTGTCAGCACATTGGCAAAGCAGAGGAACCCCTGATGCTACGGTGGGGTGTTGCGAAACACAGGGCTATGTCTGTCACATGGTCCCTCCCATTGCAGCACATGAGCTTATCCAGAAAGTCTCCTTCCCTTTTTCGTAAGGACTTTCCTGTAAGTCACTGCATGAAAACAGCTTTAAGGGACTTTTTAATTGCATTTCTTGTTCGTTGCAGATCATTAAGTGGAAAGGAGAAAAACAAGAGGAGACATAGTGAAAGAAGGGACATGACATGCAGCAAAGTTGTTGAGCTGGATGCGAGATGTTGCACAAATGTACAAGATGTTCCTTAACATGCTGTTCCACCAGCATGTCCCCAAATTATCTCTTTTCATGGACTTGGAAATCTGCTTCTCTTTCAGTTTAATGACTTACCTTACTGTACCATTAAAACTCTGTTTAACCTGTGACCTATGTTCTTGTAACAGGTTGAACTTTCTCTCCACAAAGACAATGATTAATCTTAAAATAGGTTGTTTATTTTTTAAGAGGAATCCAATTATGACACTAGACACAATCCACATTTAAATGATCTCTGTTGTTGTTGTTGTGTTATTTCAGATCCACAGTAACACCACCATGGCCTTTGTAACTGTGCAGGAATTCAACTCAACCTACAGTGTGGAGGTGGCTGCATGCACACAGGCAGGGAGTGGCATGGTCAGCCCACGAGTCTGGCTGTTTGTGCCAGAGGACAGTAAGCTGCTCTATTGATTTATCTCCTCATCTGGAAACTGTTAACTTTATAATCTGGCCAGCATAGTTCAGCTCAGTTCAGCCGATGTATTGTAGCATACTGGAATAACATAAAACAGTACCTAGTATTTTAGCCACACTGGCATTGTGGCTCTAGGGATGGCAATGTCGATTGCTCGGTCAACTACTTTGGTCCAGATTGAAATCTCAACAACTATTGGATGGATTGCCTTAAACTTTGTACAGACATTCATGGTCACCAGAGGATGTAGCCTACTGACTTTGGTGATCCATTGACTTTTCCTCTAGAGCCAGTGGTTTCTACTGAAATAGATCAACAAATCTTGGATGGATTGCCATAAAATCTGGTACACATATTCATGGTCCCCTGAGAAAATTAATTGTAATAACTTTGATTCCCTGACCTTTCATCTAGCGCCATCAGGTCAGGGGATCTGCGATCACAGCATAGAATCTGCAGCCACGACTAAAGTTTAGTCTTCAGTCTTGTTTAAGCTAGAATGGCCACAATTTAATAAGGCAGGATTATCTTGGACATTTTCCAAAAGACAGTTCAGAAACTAATTAATTGTTTTCATAATGGGGGGGAACTTAAACACATTGATTAACAAGCATAATTTAATATCCTGCATTACTAAATGGATTCATAATAAACAGTTATGACAGTTACACATTGGGATCAATTACATATCCCTATTGATTACATTGAAACAACTTATCTATGGACATGTTGAAAAGATATACTAACATGAGCTGACATAATTGCTACAATGCTGAAATATTCCACTGTCTATCTAATATAATTCCAATAACTAATCCTGAGTATTTGATTTTATATATTCTCATCTCAGAATCAGTCGTGTCCCCATCGGCCCGCCCTGACACCGGGGTTTCAGACTCTGTCTATGTTGTGCTGGCCGTGGTGTGTGGCCTCTGTCTTCTGCTGCTTATCCTCTGGGGGGCTATCTGTGTACACAACAGGACTTCTGACTCTTGGTTTGGGTATGCGGACAATCTTTCACCTTGTGCAAACACAGTGTTGATTTAATTACCAAACGTGCTCCAAGTATGATTGTCTTATCTTTGAAGTTGCTACAGATCATTGTATTTGCGACCCAGTTCTCTGAATGGTTCATCTTTGATTTGATTTAAAAAAATTTGATAGTTAAATTTGCATTGGGGCCTGGGGGTGTTTGTTGGGTAATCTTTCTTTAATGGTACCTTATATTAGGACTTGAAAAACTGAACACTTCCGGACTCTGTTAATAAACGGCCTTTGCTTCCTCTTAATCACCATTGTGTGCACCTGAGGCCAGTTATGACTGTGCAGCTGGAGAAATGGACAACAACCAGCTGTTAATTTTCTGGAATTCATTATTATGAAGTCAGTGAGTCAGTCTTGCCACTCAGGATATGCATAGGAATGTGTCACGGGCTGCTGCTCAGATAGGAAACAGCATCTGACCCCAAACATCAGGAAAGAAACAACTCTGAGGGCTTCCTCACCATGACCGCCTCTTGAGTTGAATCTCAGCCTGTGTGTGTGATTACTGAGCTGTAATGATGTTGGTTAGAGATTAGCTCACTGTTCAGCATTCCCTGTTTTTTTCTTTTTCCCTGTCTTCCCCTGCAGGCAGGTGTTTGGAGGTAGAGAAAAGCTGCAGCCTATTGTACAGTACAAATCCCCGAGATCCTACAATCGATCAGCCATAGGAGTCACACGTATGTTCTTGAATATTACTGTGGGAAATGAACATGTATGTAGACATTTATGTTGTCCTGCTAAAGGTAAATGCACAATAACTTGAGTGGGTCCTGTCTGCAGTTGGGAACCTTGGTGTCAGTGATGAACTCCAGGCCAAACTTCAGGACGTGATGGTCATGAGGAGCTTGCTCTCCATAGGGAAGGTTCTTGGAGAGGGTGAGTGAACAGTTTCATTTTGGGACATGTGTAAGAGTAGGAAACATTCATATCCACATGATTGTATCTAGATTAATACAGATAATAACACATGCTGTGCAGAGAATGAAATATTTCTGATTTGGTTTAATTTAATCAGGTGAATTTGGCTCCGTGGTGGAGGGGCATTTAAGACAACCAGATGGAACATCAGAAAAAGTTGCTGTGAAGACGATGAAATGTAAGCTTTACATTACTAAAAGGCATCCTTTGATCATCTATAAACTATAAAACAAGTAGAAACGGCAGATCATTTTCCTCTCGTTCTTCAAACAGTGGAAAGCTTCTCTCAAAGGGAGATTGAAGAGTTCCTGAATGAGGCGGCCTGCATGAAAGATTTCAACCATCCAAATGTCATCAGACTGCTCGGTAGGAGTGATGTATTACCTCTTTAAAGTATTGTAGAATCCCGCTGCTCTCCGACCTGGTCCATTTTCATTTGCACGTCCTTACGTACTCTGTGTGTATTGACTTGTCCTCCTCAGGCGTGTGCTTGGAAGTAGGCTCAGGACATTTTCCCAAGCCCATGGTCATCCTGCCATTCATGAAATATGGAGATCTACATAGCTTCCTGCTGCGCTCACGCCTGGAAGGGAGTCCAATGGTGAGACTTCGGCCACACACTAAAATACATATATTATATAATATATTATTATTAGACTAAACAATGTTAACTTAATAACTGCTACTGTGTTGTGTGTTTGTTTTTTTCACAGTTCCTGCCCACTCAGACACTCCTGAAGTTCATGGTTGACATTGCTTTGGGTATGGAGTATCTCAGTGGTCGTAACTTTCTGCATCGCGACCTAGCGGCTCGTAACTGCATGTAGGTTGCAAATACAAACATTTTTTGTAGTCGCTTTAAGATTAATTTAGCTACTTTTGGAGGTTTATCTGATTTGCTATTCCTGTTTTTTGGTCATACAGGCTGCGTGATGACATGACGGTGTGTGTAGCAGACTTTGGGTTATCTAAGAAGATCTACAGTGGAGATTATTACAGGCAGGGCAGAATAGCCAAAATGCCTGTAAAATGGATTGCAGTAGAGAGTCTGGCAGACAGAGTTTTTACTGTAAAGAGTGATGTGGTAAGTACCTCCATCTGCTCTTGTCTTTTCTGTATTGTCAGTCCTTAGTCATTGTATGCAAATGTGTTAACTGTGTCTCTTCCAGTAACAAAAGTCACTGCTATACACTGTACTGTCACTAAAGGAAGAACTGACCCCTCGTCTACACTCTCTCTTTCGCACATTGTTTTCTGTTGTACTACAAATGACTTTCAAAACCATTTGTCCGAAATCTACACAGACACACAGCTGAAATTACTAATTACTCAGCCTTTAAGGGTGTGGTAAAGATTTTGTTTTGACAGTCTTTTAATGTATCAGTGTGTGGTAATTTGGGGAATTTTTTTCCTGCTTTTGCAATTTTAGGACTCTAAAAGCAGTACATTGTAGATAAAAATCCAATTTCCTGTATGACATTTTTTGCATTGTTGGCAAAAAGGCAGAAGTCATGCAGCTGAATGGGGAAAAGATATGTTTATTTTCCTTTCTGTAATATAGAAATGATAACTGGAATTAAATCTGGAAACGAAATCTGGAAATGAAATTTGAAATCAAAAGAGAGGTCACACACGTTTGTATTGGACTGCAAATACAAATGTAGATGATCATTTTGAAATAATTTTTAGTACACTTTCAAGTCAGCACATTTTAAGGGTAAGGGTTAATAGCAGAGATAGATAGCAGAGAAAAGGACAGTCTGTGGTGTGCACTGCAAGTTTTTCACGTGGCGAAATGTCTGATGTTGATATTCTGTGTCATGCAGTGGGCATTTGGCGTTACCATGTGGGAGATTGCTTCACGAGGCGCGACGCCGTACCCCGGCATCCAGAACCATGAAATCTATGACTACCTTCTTGAAGGACACAGACTGAAGCAGCCAGCGGACTGTTTGGATGAGCTGTGAGTTTTGTCTCTTCTCGACACAAATGTTGAATTTGGGTTTGACTGTGTTGGAGGTAACCAGAGTCAAGATAGACTATAAAAGTAGAACGGAACCTTGTTTGTGTAGACATTGCAGGAACGGGGGTAATTTTGAGAAATAAAATATGGGAACTTAATATATTAACAATTTTAAAAATATAATGCAAGCTTTTCACAGACACTTTAAACCCTGAAATGCTTTGTCACTTGCATGTATCGGAGCTTAGGTTCCCCTATACAGCCTCCTGATATGTAGTCCTCCAATTTTTCCTCTGTGTTGCTGCAAACTTTACTGCAAACTACATGCTAAACTTGAGCACCTAGAAGTTGTTTTGCACTTGAAGTACTGATGTACAGTAAATACTATTTTCAGTTCTCCATATTTTGGCTTACATCCAGTCCAGCAAACAACATTGGTCTCAAAAAGCTTCACCTTTTAAAACTGGACTGCTTTGCTCACCACTACCACCTGCAGTGAAAGTAGAAACTGAATATACAACTTGCAAATGTGTTTTTATAATTTGGGATTTTACCAAAATTAATGTCTCCAGCTGTGTTGGCTGCATCCCCAAACAAGGCTCTTATAAAAAAGTATCAAGACTTATTTAATGAGTTATTTCCTTTATTTACCTGCGTCTAGGTATGAGATCATGTACAGCTGCTGGAGGGCCGATCCGCTGGACCGACCCGTCTTTCTCCAACTGCGAGAAATGTTGGAAAAGCTCACAGAAAAGCTTCCAGAGTATTCCAGCAAGGACGATATCATCTATATTAACACCAGCTTTCCTGATGAGGACCCTGATGGAGAAACACTTTGTGCAGACCATCCTCTGTTCACCTCTTCACCTTCCTGCAGCCATCAGGCAGCAGAAAATTCAGTAGTTACTGCGGACATTCATGGCAGCCTGGAGGATGAGGATGATGAGGACGATGATCGTTACGTGGTGGTGATCTCCCCCAATCCTTCCCTGAGATCTCCTGCAGTGGACACTCCTCTTTTGTCAAGTGATGCTTTAAGTCAAGCAAATGACATGGTTACTGATGTGACGGCAATGGATCACAGCTCGAGTGACACTTCTTTCCTGCTGTAAAGATTGGTACCCAGCAGATCCAAACTATAATAAAACCATGGTTCATCAGTACTAAACGTTATGCCTCATTCTACTGGGAGCACCTTGACATTTCCTGATGTGGACTTTCTGTAGTATTGTTATGCAAACAATTTATGCTTTAAATGGCCAGCCTCTGTGTCAGTGTTAGGAATGTTGTCTATGTTAGTCAACATCAAACATGTTCCATAAGCTTAAGATACACTGAACTGTGAAATTGTTTTACTGTATTGAATTTTGTGTTGCGATGTAAATATAGAAATGTACAGAACATTTATAAAGTGATCTTATATAGTGTATAAAAAACAAACATGATAAATAGATTTCTTCAAGAGTTTATTAAAATGTGATACATTTTGCCAAGATTCACAGATTCCCTCACGTTGGTGACAGTGTTTATACTATCATGTAAATCAAAATGATCATTATAAAACTAAAATATTTAAATGCAAGTATACATATAAAATCAGGCCTACTTAAGTATCACAAGCAAAAGTACTCATTCTAAAGAGTGGTCCATTTAAAAAGATGGACAAAAAATCGACAGCAAAACACAATATAAGGACACTGAGGCAGATAAATAAAATAACAAAATATGAGGAACTAAAATCCTAAAGACTGAACTAAAAACTAGGACCATACTCTAAATAAATTAAATGATAGTGCCTGGTAATATGCTGTACATGGTTAGTGCAAGTGTAGTAAACTGTAAATTGTCATGTATTGCTATGGCAAGGTGCTTCATTGGAATTACATAAATCAGTATACAATGAATCTACATATGCACAGGTATGTAATGTACAGTATGTACAGGTATGTCATATACAGGTTAAGTATGTACTGTAGGTACTATATGAGTGGATATTGATAAAGCACCATATCCCTGTGAAATTTAGTGGAGTAAATCTGTCACAACATGGACATATTCAGGTAAATGCCACTACCTTTAAAGGCTGTTCATGTACAGCTCTCAGTTTAGGTAATTGGACGGGGTGTGGGTCAAGGTCACTGCAGGTTTGAAGTTTAGCTGATAAGGAGCAGTTAGTTCACCCTTCAGCCTGTAATGTAAAGCCACACTTTCATATTTGAAGAAGGTTTAGTCAGCGTTCAGAAACGATGGCTGACAGTAAACCTGAGGATCTAGCAGGCATGTCCGTATAAGACTTTGTTCTTTTGTAATAAAAAGTAGTCCAACTCCACGCTGGGACAGGCGTTACTGTACAGGTAACGTCAGACTGAGAGTCCTCCTCCAGCTGTTGCGTTCACGGCGCCTCCTGCAGGGGAGTGCTCTAGCCCACAACGAACATGGCTGCTGCAGTCAGGATGAGGACGTGGAGCTGTCTGACCAGAGGAGTTTTCTATCCATGGGCAGTCCTTTTTGTAGTTTTACTCAGTACCATACATGCGGTTGTTGCAGCACCAGAGACAGGGCTTTGGAAAATCACAGTTGTAAATGTGAGTATCTTACTGGGAAATACTTACAGGATAACTGCAGCATCTGTTAGCTAACGTTAGCTACATTAGCCCTGTTATGCGCTCTCGCTATCAGCTGTGAGTGTGGTGACAGTCGTGTAACCTGCCCTGTATTAATGTTATCTCGTTAACCACTCTTGACTGCGACTTGATAACCTTAATAGATTTGTATAAAGTGTGCCTACCGAAAGAGCAGAGTATGTTGTTAGCTAATTAGCAGCTAGCCTTGTGGAGAAAGGCTGATATGCACTTTAAGGTTAGCCGTCGGCTAATTAGCTGGCTTCAGCTTAAACAGCTGTCCACAGACTGCTAATTAGCTAAGTTCCGGAGAGAAATCCTAATATGTATCTTCGTTTCTAATACTACGACCATCTCTCGACCAACGCTTCCTAGTTTGGACTGTGTGGTCAGGTTTACTTAATGTGCTTAGCTACTTAGGTCATTTATCACCAACCTGATAATATACATATAAATGAAAACACAAACTGAAAGTTGATTTACAGACAAGTACTTGCACAGTAGAGTCCCTCCTCTTGTTTATTAATATGAAGGCACAGTTCCCAGACTTAATCCAAGGAGAACTAGAAAGCCTTGATAAATAATTTAAGTATTGAGAAGTTTCAAATTCCCTCTGTTGTTGTCTCTATATCTAGTTGCAGTATTAGGTGTGCTGAGAGGCAGGGTACAACCTGGAGAGGTCTGTCACAGAACTCAGACAGACAGAGAGGACAATATTAAAGTTTCTGATTCACCTCACCCACAGGTCTTTTCCCCTCTTCACAATCACAGAAAGGGCCCAGCTTAATTGGGTGTGAACCCAGGACAGTACTAACCACTGAGCCCCCATCCCACCTAAATGATTAATCAGTTCACCAAACTAATTATATATTGATCAATAAGAAAAATAATCCTTGGTTGTACTCCGCAGACCTCAAGACCACTGCTGTTAAGGAAATCCATGTATAAAGACACTGACATTGAACTGAACGGTAAGACATGGAAAATGTGCTTGTGACCTGTCACAAAAAGTACGCCCCTTTTTTGTTCCTTTGTGTTAATCATCACTTGTGTCTTCATCTTGTAGTTTTGTCTTTTGGCTGCCCTGAGGAGGTGACCTTCACTATTCACTGGTATTTAAAATACTACCCCTGTCACAATGAATTCATCAATATTGAAGTAAGTGCAGAAGTTTAATGTCATACAAATGATCAGACAATCTATCTGTGTAGACTTGATTGTTTATGAATGCTGAATTGTGACTGTCGTTGTCTGTAGGAAATGTACGAGGTAACACAACAGAGTCGTGGGGAGAGCCTGGATCCGAATCCCTTCGGACAAGGAGAGTACATCGAACACAAACACAGTCCCATAACATGTAACAGTGGACTGCGGTCTTTTCCAATGCTCAAAGTGGGTTTGTTACATTACTCTCCTCAGCATACACTGCATCATGGCATTTATTATCTCTCAACATCCAGTAACTGTCTGTGTTTTTCAGAAAGCAAAGGCAGATCCACGTCCTGTCAGAAGGCCTGTTGAGGGTGAAGTGCCAGTAAGAAAACATAATTGCTCTTTGATCTTAATAGAATTGTGTAAGTTAAGGTTAGCAAAGATTCAAGAAAAATCTTCAGAAAAGTAACAGAGTAAACATAATCGGCCAGGATTCGGTGTCTTTAACTGTGCTTTGTTTAGTGTGTTGTTTCTTTAAATGGTTTCCACATACATAGTATTACATTTGCTTTAAAAGTGATGAGCACTAAATTACTTTTGTAATACTGCAGGATGAAAATGAGACCAGATTGATTACTGAGGAGTACGGCGACAGCAGCAGCACCATGAAGAACAGCAGTGTGAATACCAAAGACAACGTCATAGCCACCACGTGGAAGGACGGGCCTTACCTGCTGATTGTTAAGATTGTGTCCAGTAAACAGGATTCCAACTGGAATTTAACAGGTGAGATTTTCTTAAACAGATAATTATATCATGAGCAACTAGTACAATGTGTGACTGGCATAGAGGAACATTATCACCCTGTATTATTTTACTCTGCATGGAAATGAAGTTGAAAGCATGGATTGATTGTAAAGTCTGCCAAAATGGTGCATTCATGTGCAGAAATGACTTTTCTAATCAGAAGCTGGCTCATGAGTGTCACATTTCAAAACTTGTCACCACCAGAAACAAATTCTTAATGTGTTGAGAAACATGCTTTGTTTGTCTGATGTCTGGATTTTGTTTTTCCAGTTAATGTGGTGATGAAAGGCAGCCATGGCTACATTTCTATCACAGAATGGCCTCTCATGATTGTAAGTAGACAGCTTAAGGAATCGGCTTTCCTGGCTCGAATGGAGGGTTGTATTTTACTGTTTTGGGTTTGTGGATGTTATAAATGACAATACAGAGTCAAAAGATTCAGCTAAAACATAGAGTTGAAGCTCTGGTCAACCCAGTACAGTCCACTCCAGGGAATTGAGTGGATTACGTTTCATAAACTCAACAGCAACATCTGACTACAATACATAAAGATGAGGTTTCTTGTGAAACAACACAGACCTCGTTGTGAACAATTAAGTTGAGAACTGCGCTCTACAGAGTGCGCCCATCAACTGTCACAGGACAAAAGGTCGTTGGATTATCATGTACAACTGTATTATTTTGGAGGAGAAGTTACTACTGACTTTTAAAATGTAATTGAAAAGTCACATTTGAAAACCAAATGCCTTCGAGCTTCATTATATTGAAGTGAGCTACAGCTGACAGATCCAAACCTTCGGTACTCTGAGGAGAAAAAATGAGATGTTTTTGGACGAACTGTCCGTTTATCTGGAATTTGGCCTCCAGCTAATGAAGCACAACTGCTCCCATATGTGTTTATAGACTAATCCCTCACTGTCGGTTTGTAGTTCTACATGGTGATGTGCATAGTGTACATCCTGTACGCCCTTCTGTGGTTTATCTGGGCCGCGTGCTACTGGAAGGATCTGCTGAGGATCCAGTTCTGGATAGCAGGGGTCATATTCCTCGGGATGGTGGAGAAGGCCGTCTTCTGCGCCGAATATGAAAACACCAACGCTGTCGGCTCTGCTTGTGAGTGTCTACAGATCATCACAAAATATTTTTACATACATATATTTTACATACCTGTGAGATAGTAAGATGGTTGGTTTTTAAATGTTGTTTTTTGTTACTGTTGCCTTTAGCTCCAGGCTTGTTGATCTTTGCCGAGCTCGTCTCTGCCCTCAAGAGGACTTTGGCTCGATTGCTCGTCATCATCGTCAGCCTTGGCTATGGCATTGTAAAGTATGTCAAAATATATCTGTACACACAGCTACTTATACAAACAAAATCGGGCAATCAACTTTTAAATGTTCTTCATGTCCCTTTTGTTTTAGGCCTCGACTGGGGATAGTAATGCACAGAGTTGTGGGGCTCGGCATCCTCTACTTTGCCTTTGCTAGCATTGAAGGTGTCCTCAGGATTACTGGGGTGAGTTGGGTTCCCCGATTATTGTTTTAAAATGACAACAATAACAAATGCCCATCAGAAGTTAAAATTCAAATTGCTTATTTAATCTGACCAGCAGTCATAAAAACCCAAATATATTAACAACAATTTCAATCAGAGGAAAAGAAAAACAAATGCTCAAATTTGAGAAGTTCCGACAAACGACTATTTGACGATCCAAACTGAATTTGATTAAGTTCTGATGATAAATGAGTCATTGTTGATTGTTCATAACCCAGTATGAAAAATAAGCAAGAATATTAGCAGTATTAAAGCTCTGTGGTTTGAAGGTTTGATTGTGTTGTGAAGTAAAACTGACATCACATTTTGTGTATTTTCTTGATTCGTTCGGGGGCCAAAAATCAAGGGTCGAGACAATGGCCCCATTCTCATTACAGCAATTGTTCTGGCTGTGCTTGACTCCTGCGCCATCTGGTTCATATCCTTCCAGTGTACCCCTGTAGTACCAATAATCGAAAGTTATTTTACCCTCATGTCACAACAAAGTGGACATATTTGTTAATTAATTGAGCCCAAGTGATTCTGCGTATTCTTGCCTTTTGGGTTGGGTGATTTGGTATTTTCCTCTTCGCACTTTGGTGAGTGGTTCTTTATTTTACTGGCCGTGCTGCCTTGTCATCTCCCATCCCAGATGTGATTGTTCCACATCTTTCTCCTCTTCCTCGTGTCCCCTGGTCCTGCTCTATCCTCCCTTCTAGGCGAAAGACTCTGACTTAGCCCTGCTGGCCAACATTCCCCTGGCTCTGCTTGACTCCTCTCTATGCTGGTGGATATCCTTTTGTGCGCCTACAACCTTTCCCTGTGTGGTTCCTCTCTGCTCCTCACCTCCTTCATGCACATGAGCCCAAATTAGACCAGGAGAGTTTTATCTGAAACTGCTTATTCCTTTCCCAGATAATTAGCAGTCAAAGAGCACTTAAAGTACAGGTGGGCAGAGAGACCTACTCTCTACTGAAATTTGTAACAACTTAATTTTTTCTGGTTGTTGGTTTAACTCCTCTTAAAATCCCCCATCCTCACTGCTGCTTTTCTTGCACAATCAATGACATTTTGCTATGTTATGCGTTAATGGACAGTCCTGAATTGGCAGAGGCAACTGATTTGGATGCCCACCCAACGCCCTCTACAGGTGGTCCTGTTTAAAGATTGTATAAGTATGGGTGCCACTAGGATGGGCGATACGGATAAAATGTTCTGTTACAATATATTTCATTTACATTTTAATACATTTTGCGAAGCGTTAATTGAGAAATAGTTAATGAAAAAATGTGTTAAAACACTCAGTTGTTAAAGCCATAGTTCCCGCTGTTGACACATTTCTATATATTTACATATCGCCCAACAGCTTTGACAAAGACTTACTTTTTTAAACAACTTGTGTTTGAATACATCTGGACATCTATGAATTATCCAATAAAATTTAAAAAAACCTGTAAAATACATATACATATATATATATATATATATATATATATATATATATATATATATATATAT
>VMKM01002877.1:0-54738 GCA_008360985.2 Macquaria ambigua
ATCACGATTTCCCAGAGCCCAAGGTGACGTCTTCACATTGCTTCTTTTGTCAGATCAACAGTCTAAAACCCAAAGCCTCTTCATTTAATTCAATTCAGTTTTATTTATATAGCGCCATATCATAACAAAGTTATCTCAGGGCACTTTTCGAGTAGAGCAAGTCTAGACCGACTCTTTATATTTACAGAGACCCAACATTTCCCACCATGAGCAAGCACTATGCGACAGTGGCAAGGAAAAACTCCCTTTTAACAGGTAGAAACCTCGAGCAGAACCAGGCTCTGGGTGGGCGGTCATCTGCCTCGACAGGTTGGGTTGAAGGGGGAGAGGGGGAGCAGGAGAGAGAGAGCAGGAGGAAAGAGAACATACAGCAGCACAATACAGTTTCACACAGAGATGTAACGCAATGGCCGCGGCAATGGCATGGCTGTCAACACCAACAGAAACAATACTAAGAGCAACATTACAGCAGCAATACTAATAATAAGAGCAACAGCAACTGCAGCAGCGGGTGCAGAGCAGGAGCACGGGGGCAGCAGGTGGCTGCAACCATAGATCCAGACTCTACAGCTCCGGAGGCAGAAACACCTGCAGAAAGCAGCAGAAGGAGAGAGAGAGAGAAAGGGGAGAGAAAGCACACAACTACGGGAAGAAGTTGAATTAATAACAAGCATTGATGGGATATGAGGGCGTACAGATGGAGAGGAAGAGGAGGAGAGAGGAGCTCAGTGCATCATAGGAAGTCTCCCAGCAGTCTAGGCCTATATCAGCATAACTAAGGGGTAGCTCAGGGGTCACCTGAGTCAGCCCTACTATAAGCTTTATCAAAGAGGAAAGGTTTAAGCCTACTCTTAAATGTGAGGAGGTTGTCCGCCTCCCGTACACAAACTGGGATCTGGTTCCACAGGAGAGGAGCTTGACAGCTGAAGGCTCTGGCTCCCATTCTACTTTTAGAGACTCTAGGAACCACAAGGAACCCTGCATTCTGGGAGCGCAGTGCTCTAGTGGGGTAATAGGGTACTATGAGCTCTTTAAGATATGATGATGCCTGACCATTTAGGGCTTTGAAGGTGAGGAGAAGGATTTTAAATTCTATTCTGGATTTTACAGGGAGCCAGTGTAGAGAAGCTAATATTGGAGAGATATGATCTCTTTTCCTGGTTCTTGTCAGTAAACGTGCCGCAGCATTCTGGATCAGCTGGAGAGTCTTAAGGGACTTATTGGGGCAGCCTGATAGTAGAGAGTTGCAATAGTCCAGCCTAGACGTAACAAATGAATGGACTAGTTTTTCTGCATCTGTTTGAGACAGGATGTGCCTGATTTTGCAATGTTACGTAAATGAAAAAAGGCAGTTCTTGAAGTTTGTTTTATGTGGGAGTTAAAGGACATATCCTGATCAAAGATAACTCTAAGATTCCTTACGGTGTCGCTGGAGGCCAGGGCAATGCCATCTAGAGAAACTATATCTTTAGATAATGTGTTTCGAAGGTGTTCGGGGCCAAGTACAATAACTTCAGTTTTGTCTGAGTTTAACATCAGAAAATTGCAGGTCATCCAGGTTTTTATGTCCTTCAGGCATGCTTGAAGTTTAGCTAATTGATTAGTTTCATCTATTTACTGTCATACATGACAAAGAAAAGCAGCAAATCCTCACATTTAAGAAGCTGGAACCAGCAAATGTTTGACATTCTTACTTGAAACATGACTGAAACGATTGATAGATTATCAAAACACTTGGTAAATTAACACAGCAATTAATTTTCTTTCAATCGATTGATCAACTAATCATTGCAGCTCTACTGCCAAATGAATGTAATGTAGTGATTGACATGGACTAACACTACACACCAACTCGGTATATGTAATTCTTGTTTTCTGATGCTGTTAAGTTTGGTTCCATTAGTGCTATAACCACATGGTGTCAAACACATCTGGACTTAAGGCCATTTACTGGTGCAGTTTTGCTTGATGGACATACAGTATGTAAACTGTATTTTTTGGCAGTATTACTAACGACACTAACTTTGATTTCACATTTCATCGATGTGGCATTTACAGAGCTAATGAAGGCTGCTGCTACACAGGTTTCTTTCTTTCTTCCCAAATGAAACATTCACAGTTCTCTTAAACTTGATGTTATTGTCCTTTCCGTTGTTCAGCCCACTGCAGATAGTTGCGATGGATCTGTCCAGCTCCATCATCCCCACCTCAGCTCTGGAGAGCATCATCTGTCACTGCAGGCTGCTGGAGTATCTGAGCCTGGAGGGTCTGCAGCTCTCAGACACCATCATCAGGTATGTTTTCAACTAAGTACTGAGAATACAGATGGCAATGAATGTGATATTTCAGATTTTTTTTCTTTTTAATACATTTCCAAAAACGTCTAAAACCGTGTTTTTGCTTTGTCATTATGGGGTGTTGAGTGTAGATAAGGGGGAAAACGGATTGAAATGATTTTAGAATAAGGCTGCAACATGTGAACAAAGTGAAGGGGTCTGATTACTTTCTGAATGCACTGTATTTAGGCTAGCTTACCAAAAAGACTGGAACAGAGGGAACCTGCCAGCCTGGCCCTGAACAAATGCTTTCCAAAACCCCCCCCCCCCCCCCAAACCTATGCCATGTTATTTCTATGTTATACTGTTTATCAGGTGGGAAAATGGCAGTTTAAATGAAAGCAACATGTATCGTATCTGTATCATCATTATTGTGTTTACTATTGTTTTAGGTGTGTGTGCGTCTGCGGTCTTCTCTCAGTAACTGATTCAGTTAGATGATATTAGATTTGTGTTTTTGTCCCCTGTCTCTCAGCTCTCTGTCCAAGAACCCAAACCTGCTGCAGCTCAACCTGAGCGGCTGCTCTGGTTTCTCTGCTCCCGCTCTGTCCGACATGCTCAAATCCTGCTCCAGGTCAGCCCTGGCTACTGAATCTGTCAGTTATCCAGATAACAGCCGCTGCTTTCAGTCATCCTCCATCGCTGCCATTTACCAACGCTGTGTGTTTTTCCTGTGCAGTATAGAGCAGCTGAACATATCATGGTGTGACTTCAACAATAATCATGTGAAGAGTGTTGTTGATAACCTGAGCTCCAGTGTTACTCACCTCAACCTCAGCGGTTGCAGAGAGAGCCTCACACTAGACGGTAAGTAAGGGCTGCTGGTCCCAAATCAGTTCATTACCATGCTGTTGTTCAGTTTTCTAGTGTGGCAATGGGTTGAACGTGAGTGTTTTGTCCAGAGTCAAACGGCCTTTACACACCAGGGACGTGACGAATAAACAACACAAGGATGTGAAATACTTGCCTGCGAATATTTTGCATCAAAACTATTCATACCGGCAGTGATTTTGCGATGGATGGATAAAATACTGGAGCTCTTATATAAAGCCTGTATGTGCTCCAATATGTATGCTCCAGTGTCTTATGTTACTGTGGGTAGTCTATGTGCAGTGCCCTGCAGGTAAAAAGCTACAGAGTGCCTCCTGAATTAGATTAATATGACAAACCTGCTCTGACTCTGCCGTGCTACCAACTCTACCACATCAGTAAACTACATCAGCTCCTCACTATCCTGCATCTGATGCTGCTCCACACGTTGTCCTTGAGTTCATTGTATTTATTTTGTGTCCTTTTGTTTCTCATCACCCTCTATTATATGACAAACAATCAAAGGTCCACCATTGTAATTAGGAGTTGTGACATCCGTTCCGCACAACGTGATTGGTTAATGCTTTTATTTGCTGTGCGAAAGCTCAGAAAAATCGACCTCATTCTCGAAAAAATCACTTTTTCGCAGAGTAATATTCGCGTTCTGTGTGAAAGTACTCATGACAAAGATCTGTTCGAAAAAATATATTGACGTTTAAATTAAAAACACAAAAAAATGCCCCTGTGTGTAAAGGCCTTAGTGTTCATCTTTTGCTCTTTAAGACGTTCGGTATCTAAAGCATTCATACATTTTGACTTCACGCCAAGTTGCTTCCAATCTTTTCAAATGGGAATAGTTATTCCAAACAATCTACTCATCTCTTCTTCACTGTCTGTACACTGGATTGTCTCAACAGAGGGTCGGTACACTAGTTGACCTGCTTGTGTACATTTGAAAAGTGTAATTCTGGTACTTTTAAACCTGGGCCCTACTTCTTACCTATTTTTGTGTCTAAATGACTAATGGCTATGAAAGGTTTTGGAATTGGTCCAGTAGATCACCTCCGCCAGCAGCCATGAACGGGCTGCAATGGCTGCAACATAATCCTTACGGGCAACTGCACCTGTGAAAAGTCCGTCCACTAAAAGTGCTTGTTTTTGTCAATGACAGACTCGGACTGTTATTCCAAGTGTCTGACAACATTTTGGAAACAAACTTTCCACTATTATTCCGAATATGACAATATTCCCAATTGGACACGGGTCATGTAAACAGCAGATTCCGTTATTGAATTGGGCCTTATTCCGAATATAGCATTTTCCCATTAAGACGTGGGATATGCTGATATTATTCTGGTTTTAGGAGCATTCTTTTGACATGTGTACAGCACATTCAGAATCTGTGTCTCAGTTTGCAGTCAACCTGTTTACGGTGGGTTGTTTGCAATGCTGGGGTAGCGATGCATGGACAAAAGAAAAGCCCACATATCTGGTTGGAAGGAGAAACACACCTACTATTAAACATGATGAAAGACTTGGATATCAACAGGTTTTTGGATATGCGCAAATATCACAACGCTGACCTTTTCAAGAAAGTTGCTGAACAAATGAAAGAGGGAGGCTGAGGGTTGCATGGTTAGACAAGGCATGCAGCCTTGTAAACAATTTAGTAGGAATATTGTCTTTGTCAGATTAAGGGCAAAAATACAGCATATTGGGCATGTAAAGGTAGTCAGTGACTGGTCTAATGAGTGGCGGCGTAAGTATCGATATACCAACGGATGTTTTAAGGGCGTTTCTATGTTGGTGGTGGAAATGAGGCTTGTGCACATGCGCCCAGTTCCACAATGACGGAGATATATAAAACTGAATCAGGCGTACACACAGCTTTATAAATCTGATGAAAAGAATGCGTATGCATATTTCAGTTTTTGTGCGTACACAGTTTTATACATCTGGCCCGTGGTCTGGTTAAATCTTAGAGCTGCTTGAATTTGTCAGAATACTCGTGTAGCAGGGCCTCACTGCCACCTTGCTGTCAAGAAGCCGACACAGCGTGTCATCAGGTCAATCTTCTGTTGTTGGATGAAACTTCCTATGGATTACTTTGTTGCAGACATAAAGATCTGAGATGACAGTATTCTGTGTCTTTTTACAGATGTGAAGGTGCTGGTGACGAGATGCCCCCATATCCAGACTCTAGATTTAAGGTAAGATCTTATTCCTCATGAGCAGTTTGATGATCCGTTTGTTTCAGAGGCTGTTCCATGTTAGCGAGAGATATTCTGATGGGACACACTCAGGACATGCAATGTTTTGTATGGCATGACACTTTATAAACGTACTGATACAACAATGTCTACATTTGTCAAGTTTAACGCTCTACCATATGATCAGCATGCAGTGCCCACTGTGCCCCAGACCCACAAATTCAACAAATGGAGGACTGAGCCATGGTGTGAAGCATATCTTGTTTTATACTGAGTTACTGTGATGTGAAAGATGTTACTCAGAGAATTCTCACCCAACTCCGCGGTTCCCCTCAGCTCGATGGAGCATTTTAGCTTCTTTTAGCACATTAGCTTGACAGTATTTCTTCAACCCGATTGAAATCATTCTGATTAGAGATTCCAACTTAAACTGTTTACATAACAGTTGTAACTTAACTGTTGGCATGAACACAGTGTTTTCACCCGCTGTGAAGTGTCTAATCTGCTTCAGAAGAAGTAGTTTGTTTGCTTTCGGCTTCGTTCATCTTTTCAAATGCCTGTCTGAACAACTCGTTGTTTGGAGCCTTTCGACCGTTGAGGCGTTCAACAATCTTTAAATCTTCAAAGTTGGATTTGGGGCCAATCCGGGCAGAGACACTGTTCACAAACTTCATCGTTGAGCACAATTTGCCATTATCTGTAGCTGACCATACTGGACCTTTTTTTTATTTAAAAAGATGTTCACTGGTAGCCAAACTGCCAAGCAATACAGATGTACATGAGCTGAAAAAATCTTCAGCATAAGGTGGTACTCCAAGACTTTCTTCAAGGTTGGCAGGTGACAGGAGTGGAAGTTACAAGAATTAATATTTTTAAGGAATTGTAAGGAACATTTAAAAAAAAAAAAAAAAAGTGTTGCAGAAGCCAAAACAAGCGCATTAACAGCAAACATGCTGCAGCTTCAGAAATGATGCAAAGTCAAAAACACACAAACCCCGAAAACAAATGCAACAGAAAAATGCTGCATATCCAGTCAACACAACGGAAGTTCTCCAGCCTCTAGGGGGAAAGACTGAGGCCAAATGTCAAAAAGAATACGTACATTCTTATGTACATTTAATCCTCTTTACTCCACTTTTCTTCCTGCTTCAGTCAAAAACAATCACACTCGTCTGGTCTCTCTCTCATGGGTCAAAAATCAAGCTGTTCCACCTAGAGCTGTTTTTGAGTTTGCATCGTTTCTGTATTTGCAGCGTTTGCCGTTTAATGTATTTGTTTTGGCTTTCTGCAGCACGTTTTTGTTTTTTCCACTTGCAGCACATTTCTGTTGCATTTGTTTTGGATTTTCGGATGTGTTTTTGACTTTGCATCGCTTCTGTAGCTGCAGCACGTTTCACTTAATGGAAATGTTTTCGGCTATGTCTTACTGTATTCACCGTGGTTCCTCTGTGTTACAGTGACAGCACTCTGCTGATGGCTGACAGCTTCCCTGTCCTCAAACAACTGAAGAATCTGCTGCATCTGTCACTGAGCCGCTGCTACCACATTCACCTCGCTGCCCTCACGTAGGTTACCCTGCTGCTGTCCCTGCCTGTTGGTCTGAGTTACTGCCTGTTAGTCTGAGTTACCAAAATGGAATTTGTGTCCTTTTTCCAGTGACCTGGGTAAGATGTTCCCCATGCTGTGCCTGCTGGATGTGTTCGGCCTCATACATAACAGCCAGCTGCCCTCTCTGAAGAAGGAGATGCCTCGAGTTGGCATCAACTCCAGGGCGTTCTCCAGCATCGCCCGGCCCACGCCCACCAGCAGGCTCACCAGCTCCTGCAGTGACCGCACCATGTGGAACAGGAAATGTCAACTGAGGTTCAAACTGTAACCCCCACGCCCTGCAGGTTTTTTTTTTAGCTAAGTTAGTGTGTCGCTGAGTGTTTGACCCTGCAGTATTCAGCACACACAGGGAGTCGGGCCCATCGTACAGTGATGGAGCCATGTTTCAGTGTTTCTTGCTGCTACAGAAGAGGCTGTTGGTATTGGCTGTCATTAACGTACTAAAGGTCACATACTGGACCAAGCCTTTAAGTACTGAACATGCAAGCTTGTAGAGAAATGTAATACTTTATTTAGGAAAGTCAGATTTAGATGTTGAATCCAGTTCTTGTTGGAATGTGTTCACACAAACGTTTTGTGGATTTCTGAATCTTTTAGGTTCTAATAATGTGTTAATTTAAAAATATTTTGTAAAGGAAATGTGGTTTAAAAGGCTCAATTGAAAGTTGATCAGATGTTATTAGATGTAATATTTGGGACAGCCGATTTCTCTGACATTTTAATACTGATGGCAGAAATGTCCTGTTCACAGCTGTAATAATGAGAGAACAGCTGATTTTAATCAGTGTCCTCACTGACCGTTTTAATGTCAAATTATGGATCTGGATCTTGAATCTCCAAAGGAGCTGTGGATATTCCTGTTGAACCACATTGTTGCTGAACAGACACTGTTTATCTGCAGGCTTACACAGTCTCGCTATGTGCTGCTGTAATAAGTGGCCCATTAATGGTTATCATTAACGGACATGTGACTGCTCTCCATTATGTCAGTGTAGATGTGCTCACTGCTCTGTTATACAGACTGAACTTTAATGCAACATGTCCTTCCGAGTCTGAATAAGTAAACCACTGAATACACAAACTGCTCTGTGTCCGAGTCTGTTTTCATGTGAACTATTTTACGTGTGTGTGTGTCTGCGTGTGTGTGTGTGTGCCAGCCAATCAGCCATAACATTATGACAGGTGAAGTGAAGACCATTATCTTGTTACAATGGCACCTGTCAGTAGGTGGGATATATTAGGCAGCAAGTGAACATTTTGTCCTCGAAGTTGATGTGTTGGAAGCAGGAAAAATGGGCAAGCATAAGGATGTGAGCGACTTTGACAAGGGACAAATTGTGATGGCTAGACGACTGGGTCAGAGCATCTCTAAAACTGCAGCTCTTGTGGGGTGTTCTCGTTCAGCAGGATAATGCGCCCTGCCACACTGCAAAAATGGTTCAGGAATGGTTTGAAGAACATGACGAGTTCAAGGTGTTGACTTGGCCTCCAAATTCCCCAGATCTCAATCCAATCAAGCATCTGTGGGATGTGCTGGACAAACAAGTCTGATCCATGGAGGCCCCACCTCGCAACTTACAGGACTTAAAGGATCTGCTGCTAACGTCTTGGTGCCAGATACCACAGCACACCTTCAGAGGTCTACTGGAGTCCATGCCACAGCGGGTCAGAGCTGTTTTGGCGGCAAAAGGGGGACCTACACAATATTAAGCAGGTGGTCATAATGTTATGGCTGATTGGTGTATAATCATTAGAAAAAGGTGCACACTGCCATAGTACACAAATGAACAGGCATTGCAAATTAGCTTAGGCTATAAATGCTGTGGTGTGTTGCATTGGTTTATGTTACATACTAGTCCCTATACAAAAACATAATAAAAATAATTAAGCAACCAATGTATAGCAGTGGAGCTTAATTAAAAGGATTTTTATTTGTCAAGACAAAAACACATCTGGTGAATAAGAGACATTTCTCCCTGCAGACATTTGGAGTTGTCATAGAAGGAAAAGCACAGGTGTTACTAATAACGCTGACGATGGCTCTGTTGTATTCAAGTGTCCCAGTAAGCCATGACAGTGAGACAACACCAGGACCCTGAAACTGAAGCAGCTAAATGGAACTCAGCAATCATTCATTTGATTATTTACACCTGTGCTTTTCCTACTGTCACATGTCAAAATGTCTTGTGTGAAAAAGGTTCATTCAGTCACTGCTAGTTGACTGTTGTAAATAATATATAGGTGATTTGTATATACAGAATATCAACTGTAGCAGTAACAGCCAGGTGTGGCCAGCCTGAAAGTATTTGGATATCACAATATTTAACCTTTAACATAAAGGCATTTAGTAGACAGTATATCCGAAGAATCATGCATCACTGTGACTAAATTCATTTCTTCAACGGGTGTCTGCAGTGGAAGTTACAGGGTCGGTTCACCCAAATCACAAAAACATTCTCACTCGGTTTTAAAAAAATCCATCTGACATTTCTGTCTCCACCACGATACAATGGAGGGGGATAGAATTTCACTTTAAAATTTCAATAGTAACATCTGTGTGTCAGTCAGTACTTGGGATAATTAACACATCTCACTGTCAACATTGGAACTTCTTTCCCACAAAGAAATAGTCCCAATGGAAACTTAACTGTCTAAGAGGCAGATGTTTTGTAATCTGGGTGAACTGACCCACTCACACAGTCAACATGACAAAGGGGCAGTAATGAGTTTCAATGAGCACACAAGCATTTCTTTGTCATACCACTTTTATCAAAAACAAAACACATACTGACACATTATTTTCATGAGGAACCCTGCACCTTTGGCACGCTGCATTTCCTGATCGCTTTGTAAACTAGTCCTCCAAAAGAACACCTGCATCAGAGTCCAGGGCAGGGACGTGTTACAAGGTGCGCCGACAATGGCTTACTGATCAAGTGGAATTACAAGTGTATAAAAGAGACCTACAAGAATTTTTATTCAGTCAATCATTACAACTACACCACTGTATTGGTCAAACCATGTCCTCTTTATAATTTCAGCATTTCATGTCAAGTGGCTATACTGGTTTAAAAGAATTTGTATCACTTTATATCAGAAACAGTTGCTGCTATTTCAGAAGCACTTCCAAAGCTAATTTTCCCGTCTTGTGAGAAGTTACAAGACATTTGACCTAAAACATGGAGCAAAAGGCTCCGTTAAGCATGGAGTTCTGCTTTTAGTGCACTTAATTCTTTCCTCTCCAACTTAATTTTTAGCACCCAAATGGCTCAAACAGCTAAAAAAAAATAAGCTATGTTCCAAAAATATCTTTAGTCAACAAACAAGCCGTAACAAACAGCCACTGAGCTTTCAGTTCACCACATAAACACTTTTATATACCTGCAGCACAAATTACACTTTTGAAAGAATAACTCTGGTGTGTGTGTGTATTCACAGCCTGATATTTCTTCTTCCTCTGAGCCATGAAAAACTATTAAAAACACACCAGAGAGCCACACTGTTGCACTGGGTGACATGTTCCTTCATTACCATGAACACACACACTGTAGTTTATATTGACTCAATCCCACATACACCGCTGCCCCAAATGCTCACTAGAGCACCACATGTGTCATCCGCTGCTGAAAATAGTCCCCAACAAATGCACTATTTCCTCCTGTTTGAGTAACGTTTGATAAAAAAATACAGTGAGCAGCCGTTTCAGGAAATTACTGAGCCTTTTTAAAAAA
The DNA here is from genome assembly GCA_008360985.2 of Macquaria ambigua. Classification (NCBI taxonomy): domain Eukaryota; kingdom Metazoa; phylum Chordata; class Actinopteri; order Centrarchiformes; family Percichthyidae; genus Macquaria; species Macquaria ambigua. Next base: position 10,696 of record VMKM01002877.1, read on the forward strand.
AAATCTAATTATATATTTGTGAGCTGTTTTCAGAGATTTACATCTTCAGTAGGAACCAATGGGCGTGGGGCTGAGAGCCACAGACAGGAAGTCAGACTAATTGGGATTTGTTGACAATAAGAAAATATACAGAATAACTTCACTCTTATCCTTTAACTGATGGCTACAGGGGTGTAAAAGCACATCACAATCTTCTGCCCATTTGAATCTGATCCCCAAATAGACATGCATCATCATCATCATCAAGGCTAAATATCAGTTTTATTGACGGTAAAAGAAGTGGACCTGAACCTAATCTGAAATAGATACATATTTAAAATATGAATGACAGAAGCCCTCCTTCTACCTGATCTTTCATCTCTTCTTCTACTCAGAAACTCACTGTTGATTTGATGTAGTTAAAGAGTCATTACGAACATACTTGTAGCTTGACACAGTATCTACAAAATGGATTATAACCATTATAACCTGCAGACAGTGGGAAGGAGATTAAAAAGGAAAATAAAAAGTGATTTGAAAATAATTGATTTGAAAAAAGGCACAACGCACACATTTAGTAGTAACAACGATACTTCTTTTTCCCCGGGTATAAAAATATTCACCGCTTGTGGAAGCTAAAAGCTAAAAACTGGTACTTCCCTTTGAACACTGTTGGCTGGAGGGAAACCAGGATCCATCTGGACTCCTCTCAGTTTTCAAGGAGGACTGTCCGGAGCTGATCCTCCTCACTCATGCTGATTGTAGCGATGGCACCATCGTTGAACTCGAATGAAGTCCCACCGTCGACCACCATGCAGGCATCCCAACACCGTGAGCGGACACACACCCTGAAGCAGCAGATGCATCACAACATTCAAAAGATGTCTTTACAGCTTCTTCATAGTGTGAACTGCTACTGAGGAACTCTCACTGACTTGCTGGCGAAGCCTCTCTGCTGACTGCTGGAGAAGACTCTGTTGACGATGGGCTCCCTGATGCTGTAGAACAAACGTCTGTCGTCTGGACTGAACACCAGAGACTCGTTGTATTCATCAGTAACTGAACACACACAGATACCACCGTCACTTCAAACAAAGGGCCTAAAAATGCAAGTCAACAATAACTACAGGATTCAACTCACCCTTTGCAATAAAGTCACGATCGAGTGGGATATCAAGACCTGTTTGGGACTTTCCTGGAAAAAGACACATGTTGTTTGTCAGTGAAGTCAGGTGGACAGACCGGGTTCACTTTAAACTTTAATTTAGTTGCACAGAGAGTTTGGCATCAAAATGTGCCGCCCACACACGTACCGATCTTTAGAACCTCCTCCACGGCTTGTTCAACTAGTTTGTTGATGTTATAGGACCTGTGGACACCAAGAGAGAGAAAAGGGGGATTAACACTTGGAATGTCAGATTACTATTACTACACATATTTGGAGACACTATGATTTAATAACAATTTCAGCTATGTAACAAAATGACAGCCCTTACAACTCTGCTCAGAGCTAAATTTCATCTAAAATGGTGGCTTCATTCCGGTTAGGATGTAAAAACTCTGTCAACCCATGCCATCGCCATTTTAGTTGAACTTGCTGTTTGCCATTGAATTGACAGTTTAATATCATCATTTTGGAGCACTAATTTTAACTGGAAATAGTCAAGCTAATGTTATTTATGAGAATGTGCTTGTTCTAAAGTTCTGCAATAATATACCATCATTAATATGAATAAATCATTTGTTCTCACAGTTTTACTGACACTTTGTCAGCCCACATCACTAGATGTTAGATATGTCTTGACATCTGAATACACAATCAATCACCTGTATAATGGCAGATAAAGCTTCATCTATGCTATGTTGTAGTAATCACACAGAAAAGGTTGCTCCTTATGTTCCACTCATGCAATCAACTGGAAAATTTCTGATACAAAAGTGAAGACTACATTAAAAGTGATACTTTTAGTATAAAACACACAACAAACTCTCATACTTTCACAGCAGTTGGATGGGAAAATGGATTCCAATGGTGACCCAGTTTCACAATCAGTCATACAGTAACATCCATACACTGCTCCTGCAACATCATTCACTTCTCCACTCTCCACACGTATGCTTGGTATGTTTCTGACACACGTTTTCAACAAAACGTGCCTAATTACACTGCTTCTGTTTCACTCCACACGCATGACCCTGTTGGGCTTGTGAGCAAGTGTTACTTTGCACATGTTAAGAGTGCCTACCTAATGCTCTTTTATGGCTCTTTATTGTTTTTCACAGGCCCCTTAAAAGCCTACAGGGCGTGATTGTTTCATACTAAAAAGATATAAAGTGAATTAAAGGAATAGTTCGACAGTTTGGAAAATACACCCATTTGTTTTCTTGCCAAGAGTTGGATGACAAGATCGATACCACTCTCATGTCTGTCCATTAAAGGTTCTATGTGGAGTTTTCAGAAAGTCCTTGTTATTAATGACACTGGTGGCCGCTAAATGAACTGCAGTGAGCATACTGTTTCCTGGGCATCGGCAAAACAGTGGCTGGACGTGACATACACGGGACTAAACATGATTTACAATCATATTTAGAATAACATTACTATCTGTAATGTTCCTATATTTTATTTGGACCATTGGCTTAGTTTGCCATTTGCAACATTACAAAGCAACCAACACCAGATCCATGCCACATAGCTAAGTTACAGCTAGCTGGCTAACCTTAGCTTAGGTTACCGTTAGCTAGTTGGCTGCCCCTGCCTTGTATCACTCTTGGCTGGTAGAAAGCAATCACTAGTTATACACCTTTGCTTTGTACCATTACATCATTTATTGTTGGCTAATGTCACCACTGTTTGTCATCATACATAAGTTAGTATCATGGATCATGTTAGCTGGTGAAGTAATTTGGCAAGCTTGCCAAGTAACCTATCCACTCAGATAGTATTTTGCTAGCGATTATGTTAGCGAACAAGCAAGGTAAGGTTAGACAATTAACAGTAACTTAGCTACGCTGCATGGATCGGACGTTGGTTGCTTCGTAACGTTAGCTGATAAAGTAATTTGCAAACGGCAAGCTAGCCAATTTACCAGCCAGATCAGCACCAGGAGTCTGGATGAATTAGCTGACGTTATCCACTCAAAACAGTATTTTGCTACGTTTGCTAGCTTGCAATTTGTCCGCATAAGCAAGCAAGCTACGTGGACTTTGTGTTAGACTCTGTGTTATGGTGGGTGCCGGTCATTTGTTGTAGTGTTGCACACTTTTGATGCGGTAGGGGAGCTGAAGAGAGACAAGGCACTCTGGAGTGCACATAAACGTCACATCCTTTGGATTTTCCCGGAAAAACTGTCCTGAGTCTTTACATAGAAATCAGTCCACTGTTATAGGCAACCGAGAAAGACGAGGAAGGTCTCATTTTTTAAGTTATGTTACAATCCGTTCACACATCGGCAATACAAAGCGATTAACACATAAATTGCTACACCTAGTACCTTTAAAGGTGGGGTAGGCAGTTTTCTTTTGGCGTCATTGGGCAAAAATGCCATATTAACCGTGCAGCATATTGTAATTCAAGTGGTCTGAGAGCAGACCTCTACTTCTGGAGGGGCGTCTTTGAGAAAACAAGTCGCGGGGGGAGGGACCGCGGTCTCGGTGAGGCTCACGCCGTGGAGAGCGAGCCCTACAAGGGATACGGTTTTGCAGGGGAACCGACTCCTTCTGCTGCCGGTCGCAGTTGTGGGTTTGGTGGGAGGGGCTTAGCGGAGTGATACGAAGCAGCAGAGAGAGAGGCGGAAGGTTTTACCTAGGTTGCACAGATTTTGCCTACCCCAGCTTTAAGTATGAAGCTACAGCCAGAGCTTAGCTTAGCATAAAGACTGATAGCAGGGGAGACAAACAGAAACCTTTCTGTTTTGTATGGATTAAACAAATGAGATATAACGTGTTCAGTCATCAGTGAGCTTTAGAGGTTCTGATAGGCAGATTTTTTTAACCTTCGGACAGAGCCAGGCAAGCTGTCTCCCCCAGCTTCCAGTCTTTATTCTAAACTAAGCTAACTGTCTTCTTGCTGTACCTTCATACTTAACAGACAGAGTGGGATCAATCTTCTCATCGAACTCTCGGCAAGAAAAGGATTAATCATATTTCCCGAAATGCCTATGATGTCTATAAATGTTTCATTTATAGATGTGAAATTTGGTGAAAATGACAAAAAAACCTTAACTCTCTTAAATACACAGTGGATGAGGATTAGCCACTAGTGAAACATTTAATGTTAAACTGAACATTGAGTATAGTTAAATTTACCAGGCTTTGGATCCTGTTCCTGTGCATATGCTAAGTCCTGAACTCTTCTGCTTTTCCCACGGGCCGTCATCCACAGAGATCTCGTAGTAGGAAGCCCTATGGAGCAAGAGGTTAACATGGGGTGTGAAGTATTTTAACTTCACCCTGGGGTGGACAGAGATTCCCCTGATGAGGTCTGGGGACACGAGCACGGTGGTGGTGCAGGGGCTGGGGATAAATGAGGGTTACAAAATGCACACAGACACAGGTACACCATGTTTAGATGGAGTTACATGCATCAGTTTGGATGACAGCGGTACCTGGAGGACAGAGATTCCCCAATGAAGATTTCATTCAGGCTTCTGATGGGGAGGAGACTTGGCTTGGAGAAGCTCTCATGTAGTGTTCCTGTCCCTGAGAAATGTCACTGAATTAGTAGAAGAACAGCGAGGGAACAAAAACATCAACATATACATACTAATTAGAGGTCAATCTAACCCTAATCTACATAATTCATTGTGTGCAAACAAAACAACAGTGAGTCAGCCAGGAGAGCAAACAGACATGAAGACACAGACACACAGGAGGACTGGGACAGGCACACACGACGGGGCGGTGGAGGCGTACTCCGCTGGCTGTCCATGGTGGTCATGCGGTGAGCTTGGCTGTGCTGCTCCAGGCTAAGCTGCTGCTCGTGCAGGTCCACAGGGGTGGGGTTGATTCCTGTGCCCTCTAAGTGCAGACGGATCCTCTGACGCCACAGCCACCTGAACATGCACAGGAGAACGTGAGGGGACGAGATCTGCTGTACAGAGCACCATTAGGTTTAAACTAAACCAGTGGCTCATCTTTTAAATAGTGTACAGTTCTATTCTGAGGCATGACAGGTTTTTAATTGATTCATATATTTCCTATAATTAAACAATTAAGTTTAAAATATGTTTATGAACATCTGAAAGCCCTGACTTTTAGTCCCTTGTATGAGTAAGGCTTCAGAAAGGCTGGATCCTACATTTCCCACAATGCAACAACAATATTGGGCTGTGCAAATGACTTAATTCCATAAAATAAAACAATTAACTGTATGAGCCCAGAGCACTTCTGCCATACTACAGTGAAATAACATTACAATCAATAAAGCTGTACACTCTAAATGTTCCTAGTACTGATCTGAAGGCCCTGTAAGTGGTACAACATATAAATGGGACCTCAAACTAAGTGAAAACACATTTGACTAGCTTACTGTACAGTGCTGTTAGTTGAACGGACATTTTCATTGATTTAGCACCCTGCTACATGCTAAGCTGATTGATCTGTCAATACATTAACAAGCACTGGTTCAGTTAAACTGCCACTAAATCAGATGTCCTATGACGTAACTCTAAAGCTGCATAAATCAGTTTTTGCCCACCCGGGGGAAGAAGAAGAAGAAAAAGAAGAAGAACGCTGGCAGACACACAGCCCTGACATATTATCGCCTAATCAAGTTATGTCTAAAACATTTGCAAAGTGTTGCCTTCTTACAGCTGCTGCTGGGAACGAGGTCGATGAGCGTGCTGACACTACGCCGAACAATAGGTATGCCATAAAACAAAAACAAGCTAAAAGAGGCTAAAAGCTCTGTAGAGAGGAGTGTTCTTTTCTTTGTGACTGCTATTTAGTCAATAATTTCTCATATGCCTAACTTACTAAAAAAATTGAAAAGATACAGGTCATCTCTGCTTTACTGGACTTGTGGTGGATTCCCAATGAACTGGCATCAGTGTATCATATAATCCATTACCCTCTCTCTGTTCATTCATGAATTTTTTTTCATGCCACAATGTCATGTTTGATCCACAGATATCTGCATACGAACGCAGAATGTGTAGGTAAGGGACAAAATTTAGGTCTCGGAAGCGTTCTGGTTTCCGTATGTAGTCCGAGTAGTATTGACCAATCACGTCTGAGCGGGCTTTGGTTGCATGCAGGTAAACAGTCCATGTGGAGAGCAAAAGAGGTGGAACGCATTGGCCAAAATGCAATCTCGGAAACGATCAGCTATCATCTGACGACGATTTAGCCTCTTATCAATCTCAGAACTCTAGAGATTAGCTTTTTAAAATGCAGATACAATTGCAGAATTCAAGACCGATACAAGCCAAGCCACTGCACGTCGATCAACATCTTTGTACTCCCTCATGGCAGCGTTGAACAGCTGATGTACAGTAATCATGGAGCCGATCGATCAGTCTCTCTTCCATCTTCACAGTTACTCGGTAAACAGTGGAATATTAAGGTAAACAGATAATGCTACAGTGCTACAGGCAAACAAAGTTCTTGGGTGTCTTCCGGTCTGATCGCCGGCGTGATTGGCTGCCGCAGTATGATGTCAGGTTGTGTTTCTCCAAAAGTTGACTCTGTTTCAACTTTTCGCCGCAGGCCACTGCGCTTTTTTGCAGCACCCCCTGCGGCCCCCACCGCCGCAGCCTGAACACAGTACCCCGGTTCAAATGAATGGGAAAAATCTGCATTTTCGCCGCAGCGCCTGATTCTATGTGAATTCCGCCTTAGGTTACATGGCATTTCAATGTGTATTTAGGACCTGCTTTATGTTAACTTTTTAAAATGCAGTTGAAACAACAGTTTTACGTAACCTAGACATCACACATGTATCCAGGTATTAACCTAAATGTTAAGACATCTTTTGACCTGAAAATCACCAAATCAATTCTTACTGGGGAGTTTTTATTAAACTCTGGAATGTATACTTCAACTAAAACATCCTGAGCAGCAGCTTTAGAATAAATCTCAGATACAGTGACCTCTAGTAGCAGTGAGGTGATTTCTACACAACACAGTAAGTGGATTAAGGCTGTTCCACAGTCTGAGGACACAGCAGCAGGGTTTTAGACACCCTGTGACTTTTTCCAGACAACACAGATTTAAACTTGGCTTGAACTCTAAGCTAATGACAGAGCAACAGCCCTAAGTTGTTTACCATGAACTTACCCACAGCAGTGAAACATTTTGGGGGATTTTCTGCATGCCTCTTGACATTACTATTATATATTTATGGTAGTAGCTTACAAAGTAACTAACTCGTAGGTTGTCACTAATGAGCTGGAAAAAGATGATGGGAGTTAAGTGACAGAGCACACACACAGGAGGACAGGGCAGCATGTTCACCTGAAGGAATTCACAGCACAACAGCGCTCAGATTATTCGTGGGTAAATACGCACCTGAATTCACCACGGCAGAGTTTCTCCAGTGCCTCTGGGAAGGCACGAGTGTACCGCACAGGCAGACACAGATGACCTTCAGACCTTTAGTTGAAAGAGAGAAATGGAATGAACGCTGTTGAATATAAAAGGGATGTTATATAGTAACAATGTGGAGTAATGAAATGACATTATATGTTCAGCTTACTCTCAAGTGCTTATGGACTAACTTCAGTATATCAGGTCTAATTGTTCTTTAACCATCCAAGGCCTTCCCGAAAAGTGCTGTTCAGTGTTTTACCTCTCAGGGTCTGTGTTTACTCCAACAACTGGTTTGTCCTTGCTTAAAACCTTACTGGCAACAAGTAGCATTGTCCCGTCACCTAACAAAACAAACTGCAGTTAGAGAACTTGTATTGTGTATTTTCATCTGTTATCTAAAGCCTTTGTTCAGGTGACTTTTTGCCCCCTGGGTTAGTTAAAGTCCTGCCCACTCTGTGTGCCATGCCTGGACACAAAAGTTGGTGTTCAAGGAAGATTCTTTTATTTAGTGTTCATTTATTCAAACAAATAGTAGAGATAACATAAGCCACCATTTACAAACTTTGAGTTTCCTTCAATGAATGGCATGTACTACCTTTATATTGTATTTGTGATGAATCAATGACACAGGCAGAGGAGGTTGAAGTACAAAAACCCCCAAATAATGTAAAATTCCTACCTCCAGCAGAGATAATGGCATCTGCCCATCGCACTACTTCTTCATCATATTCTCCTCTCTTCACGACTCGTACATCAATGCCTTCTCTCCTGCAAACACATAATTATAAAACAATCTTTTACAAATAGTGCCCCAGCTGCAAAAATAGGAAACCTTCCCTGTAGAGCTGCAACGATTAGTCGATTAATCAATTAGTCAAACAAAAGAAAATGCCAACTATTTTGATCGATTAATCATTTTGGTCATTTTTCTAGCAAAAATATCAAACATTTGCTGGTTCCAGCTTCTTAAATGTGAGGATCTGCTGCTTTTCTTTGTCATTTTTGACAGTAAATGAAGAGTCTTTGGGTTTTGGACTGTTGGTTGGACAATAGAAGCAATTTGAAGACATCACTTTGGGCTCTGGGAAATTGTGATTTCATTTTTCACAATTAATGACACTGAAATTACATTTTATAGACTAAACAATTAATCGATAATGAAAATAATCATTAGTTGCAGCCCTACTTCCCTCTGCTTCTTAGGAATGTGGCTGTGATTATGTTCCTGTGACAGGCCACATCTTACCACAGGCTCTTCACAATATGTTCCACATTGTTAGTGTGGATGTTGTGTCTTTCCAGCAGGCCACTGTAGCTGGAGCCTTTCATAGCAAGCTGCAAACCAAAGACAGAAATCAGGCAAAATATAAGTGTTTGTTTTGCCTGGGAGGTCACAGGTAAGCCTGAAAGTGAAATGCAGATTTACCAGCTGTTTTAAGTCCTCTTCACACAGTCCTGCATAGCGATATCGCTGCTGTTCAAACTCATATCGCGTAGTCTTTGTAACCACTGCCACCTTTTCCGGTTTGAATCCATCTTTTGGCTGCGATGAGGCGTTGCATATTGAAGTGTGGAGAGGGCGAAGGGAGTTTCCATACAGCAGGCTGACAGCTCGATTCCCAAGGCACACCAAGTTCACCACCGAGCGACGAGTCATTCTTATAAGTGAACACACAACCATGAACTCAATTACATGTCCAATTAAAAGTGCTGAATGAGGGCCCTGCTCGGTACTGCTGTTACGTAGCTGACATACTGGGCCATACGTCAGTCCTCTGGCCAGATGTAGTCACAGAGGTCGGTCAGTCAAAAAGTCAGACACACACCCAGGTGTCAAGGAAGGTCACCAGATCCACCAAGCTCTTCTCAAGCTGTTAGGCGACCCGTTTGTAACTTGGTGGTATTATTTTCCAAGTTGAGTGTTTCCTCTGGGAAGTAACACAACAGCAAGAGCAGCAGTTACGGCTTATTTAACTATTTATCCTACTACCCGTATTTGGTGAGCTTAAACGCTAGCGTTACGTTACCAGCTGAGCTTCAAAAGCTAGAAATAGCTAGCAGCTTGCTCACAAGTCGCACGCGAGTGGTCCTGCATATGACACATTTCGACTGAGTTTACTCTTACCACAAAGGTTAAGAATAAACGACAACACAGGAGAACGCTGCACGTACCATGCAACCTAGCACGTACGCTTGTTGTACGCACGCTACGTCGAGTTCACTCTGATTGGCTACGTGGCTGTCAGTTCGAACGCGTTTACGTTTTGCTTTGGCTGCTTCTCCCTCTGCAGCCAGCTCGTGATCCTGATGCGTTCACAGCCTCACGGAAGCCTGGGGTGACCAATAAAAGATACTACCAGAAAATACTTTTCATCCCAGCTTTGGGTGGTAAACAAGCCCAAACGTGTCCGTAACCAGGATTTTAGAAGTACTGAGGTCATGAGTCCGCCAGACACCCAAACAAAAATATTTAAATTGTTTAAATTTCCTTTAAGTTTTATTCCCAATTGAAGGGCTGTTTCAAAGCCCTCTCCACACATCCACACATTGTGTTTGGGAAACAATAAATCCATCCATCCATCCATCCATCCATTATCTATACTGCTTATCCTCAGCTGACATCCTTTATGTATTTATTTGTTTTCTCACATCATGTATTAATTCTAATATTATTGGAATTAGCCTCTAGAATACCCAGCACTGTTTTTTTAATTGTAGAATGTGAACTCCCCTCAAGTTGCTAAACCCCAGAAATTCCCAGAACAAATACAGAGGCCATGACCTCAGTGTCCTCAATGGAAGCTGTGACCCCAGCCCAAATAAAATAGCACTGTTTAAATTTCTCTCAGGTGAATCGACACATACAGTACCAGTCTTTTTGTTATTCTATTTAAAGAGGTGTGTACAAGTGAACATAGTGATGTAACTGTAAAAAGCTGAAGGAAAGGACCTAGCCTGTTCTACTGTATACAGCTGACATGAGATGTTGCAAGAAATATGGGGCCATGGCCCTCCACTGAGGCAGGAACTGGCCCCATGCAGCACTCTGAGGGGACACATCCACTTTCATTCAGTTATAAAAATAGTTTAAATCCTTTTAAATAAATCAACTAATATGACCTGTAAATATTATTTCATCACTAATAAATAAATCTGGAGACAGTAGAGGTCAGAAGATCCTCATGAGAAGGATGAAACCTATGTATTGGGTTCTGAAAAAATATAAAACACATTAGTCCTTGGCAGTTGAACGGCAAGGAAACTGTTCATGTCTGGTAATTTCTCTTGGGTGTAAGAATTTGCCTATAGCATTGAGTGTGATAGAAATAAATCAGGCCACGAGCCCCTCTGTTCTGTTAGAATGGAAGGGTTGGCAATGAGCTCATATACACTGGCAAAAACATTTTGTTTGGTCAGCTTTGTGTTGACCAAGCTTTATTTAAAGATATTATTGTAATTTTGCACGGGTTTGATTGATAGATTTATAAATAATGAGAACTTACTGTATGAGCAAGGGTTGACAGCAACAGCTTACATCGCCTTATGAGTACTTGTATGTGAACAAACTCAGAAAAACCTCATGAGGTAATCTTTGTACACAGTTTCCTGGACTCAGATCCTCTCAGATCTTTCTTGTGGTTGTTAATTTTAGTTTGGCTATTCTATTTACAAGAAAGCATTGAGCATATACTATCCAAGGCTGGATTACCAAGCAGGCATAGTGGGCAACTCCCCTGGGGCCCATAGAGGCTTGTTTTTTTGGTTATTTGATTAATTACAAATATATAAGGGAATTTGCACCACTAAAGTGTAATATTAACTAAGCAAGGTCTTGCATTATTACCCAATAGTGTGGCCCTGTCTTTTAGAGGGGCCCTGTCTCGAAATCACATTTTTGTCCCAGGGCTCTCTAACAGGTTGTCCCAGCCATTCTCCTGCAGAAATGCCAGCTCTGACTTATATTGCAACTAAAGCAAGGCAACTTAATTTGTCATATAGCACAGAGGCACTTCAAAGTGCTTTACACAAAGGATAGAAATGTATTCAAAGATCATTTAAAAACAAAATACAATTAAGCAGAGAGTAAGAGAAAAATAAAAACAATTACAATAAAATAATATCAAATAAAATATTGAACCCTAGATGCCCCAGGTTCACCACCGGTCAAGTGGTTTTGGGAATTTGATTATTTCCAAATTTGTTAGACTTTTCACCACTAAAATACAATCAACCAAGGCTGATCCTGCAGGAGCAGGACATTTTGTGGCTCTGTCTTGCAGAGGGACCCTGTGTCAAAATCTCATTTAAAGAGCTGTATTGTTTATGTTTCTATTGTGCTCACGTTACATATTCCTAAATAAAGTTGTGCTTTATCGAATTACCAAAGTATCATTCCAGCATAGGACTACTGGTTGTACTGGACTTAATGGCAACATGGAGGTGACCGGGTACATAGGCATTGCACAGAGGGCAGTAATTGGTGGCACAGTAGGGCCCCACAGCAAATTTTTTCCCAGGACTGAACAGAAGCAGTAAAGTTGTGAGCCAGAAAACCAAAACAATGAGCTAAAAGAGGCCAAAAAGCTCCATAGAGCTAAGGGCAACTGCAGAGTTGGGTGATTCTCTGTGGGTTTCTCACTGTGAGCGACCCGTTTAACATTACACAGTCATTTGATCCATTGTTAAATATAAAATATTGATAAGTGCAGCTTTAAATACAAATTTGAATGCAGAACTTTTTTTTTTACATTATCACAGTTCTACTTGTACTTAAACGCAAAGTATATAACTTCAGCCACTAGGGGTCTCTCAATCAAAATAACAAAATAACAAAAGACGTAGTTTGATGATGTCTTGAAGTAGCGTGGGATCATGGGAGTTGTCGTCATTGTTAAACAATCACCATTGCCAATGAAAATCTATCTGACGTGACTCAGGCAGAAATCATGTATTAAAGTTTTATTCACCTTACATTTAGTCACGATTATTCACGTTACGTCATTTCATTCAAGTAAAGTTAGCTAACGTAACGTTAACTTGCTAACTTGCCATTACATGAGCCGACTACCCATAACATTATGTGGTAAATTCAATTGTGGGGTAGCCCAGCGCTGTTATCTGTGGTCAAAACAATCAGACCAAAAATAACTTTATTGTATTTGTATTCCTTCCTTCCTCGCTCTCTGACATTTCATCTGTTTCCTGTGTTTCCCCAGAAGTTACAGCAACTAGAGGGAGTAAAGGGTAAAGGGGATACGACGCCATTGACAGGCGACCAAATGAAACGCGCCGTTACCTTGAATAAAATTACAGATTTCTCTGGGTTTGAACATTGCTGGAAACATTTGGGATAATGTGAAGAACACAAGTCAATAAAAATATATAACATACTGTAGGTCTAGCTGTTTTTTGACATTTAAATGCAGAAATGTTACATATTATACCTTTAAGTAAGGGATCCAAATACTTCTTCCAACACCCATGGTCACATATGTTCTCTCGTATCTTCCTCAGTTAGAATATATTTCTGCCTTGGATATGTGGACATAAAATATGACATCAGGTTTGGATTTTGATCATTAATTCTTCAAATTAACAGACAGCTTCTTCAGCCCATTTTGAGGTATAAATAGGCAGACTGAAAGCTAAATTGAAGGGTCTAAAAATATAAGTAAGTGATACTAAATATCACTGAAGTCCTGACAAGTACATTTCTGAGATTGTTTGGATCCGTAACAAACATCTAGAGAAATGTTTCATTCATTAGTGTGACAGTGATTAGGGAAAAGTGTTTGTAAAAGGCTATGTGACCTGATTTGAGGGGTATTCTTCACTAATTATATTAAACTTCACCAGGGAATATTTTCCATACAGTGAGGTCACTTATTACAGCACAAGTTCTACTTTTTTCAGCTAATTGTGGTGTGTCATTTACTCTGCGGAATTACCTCGAACTATAACACGTCCCGAGTGAGATGATGTGTATCAGTTAAACCTGGTTATTGTTTTATGCCAGAAACAATTCCTTATCCATCTCTACAATGTACAGACTCCATTAAAGCAAGCAAAAACTGTTCAAAACACAAAGGAAGGAGGAGGAGGAGGAGATGAGAAAAAGAAAAGAAGTGAGGATGAGATGAGAGGTGAGGTGAGGAAGATATCTGGCTTTAGATGAATCATTCTCCAAGCAAATCATTTTATTTTTACAACTGTCACCAAAGTTTATCATACATCTGGGCTTTACCTAACCCTCATCCTACCAACATATTTAACATACAAGGACTACGGACTGGGGACCCTGGGGACCCCAAGAATAAACTACTGTAAGTAACAACCATCACAGCAAAATGTTAACTGATTTCTTCTCAAAACATTATTAGTTATGTAATAAATGTCAGCTGAAAAAAAAACAGATTGTTATTATTTAGGAAGGATTATTTTCATATTGTGTAATTTCTGACTTTGAACATCGTCTTACCTTAGGAGGGGCAGTATTTAAGGTCGTCGACAGAGCACATGAGGAAATCTGTGTCTGTCTCCTTCAAAATGACTGACAGAGTGCCCCCCCCCACCCCACCCCCACCCCCCAATAGTGTGTGATACTTCAAATTAGGACCCATGGCATAAATGAACTCAATAAATAGTTCCATCTATTAAAACTGCATAGGCAGAATCGGACATTGGTATGTTTAAAAAGCACAAATTAAAACAGAAAACAAAAACAATGAAATGAAGTTATTAGGAACAAATTGATTGACAAAGTCATGAAAAGTTTAAATGATACAATAAAGCACCAAAAAGTATACCTCAGGGGTCTGCGGGGACCCCAGTCGGTAGGATCAGGGCTATAACTGTGTCACAGGGCTAACAGTGTTATTATGGGAGGACCATTTTCTAATTTGTCCTCTTAGTCTTCCTCCCTCCCTCCCTCTCTCTGTCTCTCTTCTGGATGTCTCCCCTCCCTTGTTTTTAAATTACAGCAGGTGCAGGAGAGCACTCTTTCCCACACACTCGGCGTGCTTCACGTTAGAACTCCATCTCCCAGTCACTCTGTTCTCCTGATTCCCAGAAGCTCCAGTAAAACTCCTGCACTTCTTACCCTGCCTCACTGCTGCTACACGGGCCTGCCAGGTTTGAACTACAACACTGAAGCGTTCCGCACCAAGAACCGAAGAACAAACACCGGTCTACACAGGTATGTGACAAACAACCTCTCTTTTTGTTCTGCTTTAAAATGGATGGGAGTACTAGTTGTTTTAATTACAGTGGGTGTTACATAAGAAGGTGACAATGTTTACCTGTAGCTATGAAGTGGGTTAATCGCATTTCTTTGGTTGACTCTTCCAATAAAAAGGATAAAGAACATGTATGAGTCTAAGAAGGTAAAAGAAGGGGAAACATAGATATTAAAGCATCAGTTCACCTAATCACAAAAAGAACATGCAGATAGTTTTGGTTTTATTTGCCCTCCACCCCAATACAATGGATGTAAATTGAATTTCATTTGTAGTGCTCACAACATTGAAAAACTCAATTGTGAAAATCTCCGATGCAAATATTTCAAAATCTGGGCAAATAAAACCAAAACTATTAGCATGGCTAGAAACCACAAGAGGTAAGTGAGAAAAAGTGTTTTTATTGGGCTGAATTGACCCTTTAAATAGAGCAGAGTGAATGCTGTACTGTTGTACACAAATTAATGACTGCTTTTGTAATCTAGACCTCCAGTGACTTTATAATGTCTTCTTCCTAGTGTCCCTATAATGTTGTACTTGAGATTGAATGTCCAACAATCTAGTTATTTTATCAATCATGGCTTCATATAAAAGGCTGTTGCACATGAATTTAAGTGTGAAAATCTCAGCAACTCGCTTGCATATTAAAAGTTGGGTTCTGATTTATTTCAAGTCTATGTTAAAACAATACTCAGATGCCCATTTGTACATTAAAGAGTTATTGGAAGCTGTAATTTGGACAGTATCCGCAGTCCTTATTCTGAGCAAAAATACATTCTCCTGGAGTTATTATAAGGCTTCAGCAGTCTGAGTTAGAAAAAGAAAGTGGGTATCCTCTAAAGTTACGGTCATTTTAACACTGAATTCGCTCTTTGTGTTTCCCTAGACAGTGTTTCCTGCTGAGCTATGGTGAAGGGAAGTAAAATGGGCTCCACTCCACGTAACTCTGAGCTGCTCTATCTGTGAATTTACATCATGTGGACAGCTACATGTCTCATCTTTGTCCTTTCTTGATCACTCAAAGGAAACAATGAAATGTATCTGATCTTGCCGGTTTCTTTGTGAGCCTCTCGAAAAAGTCAGACATAAACACATCTGTCTTTATTACACACAAAGACAGGAGCAGAAATAAGATGGTCAGGGGGAAGATTAGAGAAACAGTTCATCGCCTGGTTTGAACTCAGTCCAAGCAAACACACTCCACACACACACACACACACGCACACACACAGTCAGAGTGTGTTCTCAACTGCCTAAAGCTGACATCTGTATTATTAGCTGCCATGGCCAACAGTGTCAAATAAACACAGACTGAAAAAAAGACTCCAGCGGTCAAATTTGTGGGAATAAATCAATTATTAAAAATTCATTTCGCATAATAGGCCACATTCAGACCGACATTATGCTACGGGCACAAATTCAAGCATTGTTGGTTTAACGGGGACAGGAAGTCATTCAATCCAGTGGAGGTGGAATGAAGTACAGTAAAGGTCATCAGATCATGGATACATTAGATTTTTCCAAACTCAGTGTTAAAACTGGCCTGACATCAGCAGACCATTTTGCAAATGCAAATTAGTTTGGAAACTCTCAGTACATTTTTGATTTCCAAATGCCTCTGGACGCAATTGGAGAGACCTACAACCAATCAGAGCATCGAAATGTGTGACGTAGTGGAAGAACAGCAAACACATCTTTCTTATCAACTAAAGCTTTAAGTGCAGTTGTTTGTTCTTTTAGAGAAAATATACCGTCCAGTTCGTTTAATACTGACGTGAAAGTGGATTCAGAACGTTCCACATCAGCGGCAGCCATCTTGGTTGTTTACGAAAATGCCTCAACGGCGCTGCTGTGTACAGTCTCATGTATCAAACCTGCCCCATATTAGATAAACAGTTGTGATTGGTCAGCTGGAAATCTGTCTGAATGGGAGGGGGACCAGACACATCTAAAATAAAACATGAGCAAATCAAATAAAACATGAGCTCACAGATTTGTCTGGTTCCCAGACTATGTTAAAAGCCACCAGTGCTTGGCATGAATTTACCAGTCTGCTGGTAAGACTACACACATTTTATTTGCACTAATGGACACCTGTTGGTTTACTACAGCAGGATGCAGCGTATCAGGGAAAACATTCACATACGCACCATGAAGGCAAAGAGGAAAGTGGAGGAGATCTCCAAAGAGGATGTCCAGGCTTTCCTCAAGAAGAATGCCTTTGTGCTCTTTACGGTTGGGGCAGTTATTGTAGGTGTGTATGCCTCTGCAAGCTCAATGGAAATGTCTCAGACTTCTTTCTGTCATAGTCTTGTCAATGCAATGGAAACACACATACACATAATGCATATAATCCTCTCTGCAGGGATTGTTCTGGGATTCACACTGCGGCCGTATAAGATGACCTATCGAGAAGTGAAGTACTTCTCTTTCCCTGGAGAGCTGCTAATGAGAATGCTTCAGATGCTTGTTCTCCCCTTACTGATCTCCAGTCTAATAACAGGTACAACACATTCACACATCTGTCAATGGATAGAAGACTTCAGTAGTCTTCTACATTCATGTGATATGAACATGATGGATATTGTTTATATGATCTTTCACAGCTTTTAGTCAGTTGTCTCTTTAGCGTCATGTCTTCATCAGCTACTACAATGCTAGCCTGACATCGCCAGACCAGTTCGCAAATGCTGTGATGTGTATTCCATGTAATATGCCAAAAAAATCAAGACAAATCTGGATGGAGTGTGTAAACAGGCCAACCTCAAGAGACCTTCTGGCAGGTCATCAATAGAGAGGAATTTGGTGTTTTTTTAACATGGTCTCTGTGAATGAATACTTTGTTCTGATTGGCTAGAGGAATATGTGTGAAGGAGTGACTAACTACACTCTTCACAGTCACTGGTGTTCGAAAAAACTCTGCGGAAGTGCCCTCTTAGATGCCCCTATGGTAGTAACATGATAAAATGCCCTCTGGGGTGCCCTTCCAGTGGAGAAAAAGTGATGCAGTGCCATATACTGCACCGCATACAACTGGTGCCCTTTTTATTTTTTTCGCCCCTGCCCCTCAAACAGCCTGAGTCCACCACTGTTCACAGTTGGAAGTACAATAATGCTTTTCCTCTGTACAAGATTTAGCACAGAGTTGCTCATTTAAACCATTTAATGCTAACTGCTGTTATAAACTCATATACTGGCAATAATGTGCTGAAACAGTTGGAAGCCCAGCACACGAGCACAAAATGGCTAAGTTTTGCTTCATAATCTGTTATGCCATAAACTTCATAACCTTAATTTATGTCATAACCAGAAAAAACCTTTAACAAAAATGTATGAATGCTCTTCTTTTAAATTTGTGACAAATGCCATTGCCTGGAAGCATAATCCACTCCAAAGGGTACATTTAAAGATATTATTGTGATATTAGTGGTGGTAAAGAGCCACCTGACACACTGTTACATAATCAATTCATAATCTGCCTACTGATTAAGAATAAACATACCGGACAGAGAAAACTTCACCACATAACTTGGTGCTGACAGGGCTTTCTCATTTGTAAAGAATATCTTTATATGTCTTAATACTCAGATATCAGCTGCATTTCCCCCTTCTGTCCATTAGGAATGGCTGCTTTGGACAGCAAAGCCTCAGGAAAGATGGGCATGAGAGCCGTGATTTACTACATGACCACGACTTTTATCGCAGTCTTCATTGGCATCATAATCGTCCTCATCATCCACCCAGGAAAAGGATCAAAAGAGGAGTTTGGAAAGCAGCAGACAATAGAGCAAGTCAGTCCTGCTGATGCCTTCTTAGATCTGATCAGGTAGCCTGCATAGATGAACAATAATATTCTCAAAGTTTGACTGTAACTGGCCAACGTCTCACTGTGTGATTTCTCATTTCAGAAATATGTTTCCACCAAACTTGGTCCAAGCTTGCACACAGCAGGTGAGCTTCACAATTAACACTTTGCAGTACTTTGTATCCATGACGCCTTAAAACATACTTTGGCAAGCAGCCCATGCAGCCCATGCAGTGGCCATTACACCCCACAAAATAACAGATCTAACAACATATTGATGTTTTTTTTCTATTCTTTAGAGGCCCTTGGGAGTAGGAGTGTGACTAACCCATTAGAGTTTGTGCACAAGTGGAAATTTTAACCGGATGCTGTGCTAGTGGACAGCCAAGAGTAGAATACTTAATTGGGCCTGAAATTTTGGCCCTAGAATGACCCTACCTGATTAATATAGGCCCCAGCCTAGCTAAGGCCAGACAGCTCACAACATTTTTCAGCCAAAACTCTCTCTTTGTCTCCCTCCTCTTACCTTTTTAGCTCTCTCTCCCCTCCTCTGACACACATGCACTCAGACACTAACGTGTAGACACTTGACTAACCTCTCCTTCACACTTTACACAAACTGGAGACTGTAAACTTGTGTTGTTGAGGCACAGTTTTTCTCCAATCCGCAGCTCTTTGTCCAGTGCTGCTATGATGTACTGGAAAAAGATAATACTCCTAAACTGGGATCGTTAAGATATCTGATGTTCTAACATTACTGGCATCACATTTTAACCATAACAATGATGCTAGCTATATGAGCTGGGCTAACTTGACTAGCATAGTTTAGCTAATAGTCAACAACCAAAACACTGCCAGTTTTCCTGATTCAACTTGCATTTTTGAATTTATTTCCCATTACTGACCAGACGTAGACTCTACCTCAGTATAGATCGAAAATGAGCACAAAACCAGCATGAATATGTCAATATCCTCATGCCCTGTTGGTCACATGTTACTGATGATGAAAGGTCATTGGGTCACTAAAAACATTGGGATTCATCCACAGGGAACCATGAATAGCTTAAGCTAAACTTATAACAATCAGCAATTAGCTTTGAAAAGGTACTGTATCTTTTCATAGATCAAAGTGTTGGTCAAAGGAACATTTTGACCTGATAGTGCCACTAGAGAAAAGGTCAAGGGGCCATTAAAACTAGAAAAAATTTCCCCCAGTCCCCAGTAGTAAGGATGACCCAAGAGGACATTAAATAGTAACTTGAAGTGTTATTACCTGATTCTGAAGGTTGACATTAGTGCAGTCTGTTTCAGCTCTACCAAACTTCACTCATATAACCTTTATCCTTTAATTCTATCATTCTCCAGTTCAAAACCAGGTATGGAAAGCGAGCAGTCCATGTGACAGTGACAGTGAATGACACCCTCTTCAACTCGACCAATGGCACCCAGGAGGTCATGGAGCTCATCCGGGAGGAAGTGATCCCAGTGCCAGGTCAGGTGAACGGGGTCAACGCCCTCGGGCTGGTGGTCTTCTCCATGTGCTTTGGTTTAATAATTGGCAACATGAAGGAGCAGGGCCAGCTCCTGAGGGATTTCTTCGACAGCCTCAATGAAGCTATCATGCGCCTGGTTGCTATCATCATGTGGTAAGACTTGACTTTCAGTGGGAGGTGTTTTCTGTTGAACAAATGTTACCATCAAACGTATCTTCTATAACTCACTGTTCCTCTCCTCCTCTCAGGTATGCTCCTATTGGTATCCTGTTCCTAATTGCCGGAAAGATTGTGGAGATGGATGATCTGACACAGATGGGCGGCCAGCTGGGCATGTATACCATCACAGTTATCATTGGCTTACTGATCCATGCCGTTCTTATTCTTCCCACTCTTTATTTTGCTATCACCCGGCAAAACCCCTTTGTCTTCATTGCTGGGCTCCTGCAAGCTCTGGTAACAGCCCTGGGGACCTCCTCCAGGTGAGTCGTGCCCAACACTACCACACTTCAATAAATGAATCACAATTATTCCCTGAAACAAACACTGTGGCATTTTTGGAACTATGTTTGTTTGTGGCCAAACCCACAGTTAGATGAATATCTAGCCTAGATAGACTGGGACCAGGTGGAAACAACTAACCTAAATACAGGCCTTTGAACTACTCAGAATCTGTTGTTTGCTGAAAGTGTCAGTATGCTTCAAACTAAGTGCCTGTCTAACTGTCAAACAGCCCATACCCCACACATCAGAATTGTGGGGTGCTGCGTCCAAGGTGAAAGTACGTAGGGTTTGAACTTCTTTCTCAAGCTCTCTTTTTTGCATTATTCACATAATTACTTCACTTACCAGTCACTTTCCGTGCATAATGCCTTCGAGAAGAGACTTCAATAACATCACGCCCCTCTCTTTTCTGGCAGGTCTCGAAAATTGGTCGTTTCAATAATGCTGTACAGGCACATAAAACACAATAAAACAGCACGTGGCTTCAGGAAGCAGAGGAGTTGGGGCCAGAAGTAGCATTAGCTGCTAAAGTTAGCATTACCCACTTTGTGTTGTTTTTGGTGCCACCGACAGAGTAAAGAGTTCAGGCAGCGTTGTACACGGTGATCCCGGCATATATTTCAGTGTGTGAATGTCGTGAATTTCTGACAGCCAGATAAATATTACATCCCACAATTTGGGTTGTGTATTACATACTTCAGTTAATCTTTACACCCCTACCCATGACTCACCTGGATTTTAAACAAACCTGGCAACATATACATACAGGACAACAAAGACAGCTTTAGTGTTGCAGTTTTCTCCTGTTTCCAGTCTGTGTTAAGCTTGGCTAAACATGAGCACAGTGAAGAAAAAACTCTTTCTGCTCATCTGAGTTTGATGGCAAACAAGCATATTAGAGGTGTTCGGTACATGTACAAACAAAGCTTTAACACTGAATCTTTAAACTGAGCTAACTAGACTGAATCATCATCACTGACTGAATCCGTAGCTTTTAGCAGTGGAGCTCCTCACTGGCAATCTCAGAACCCATCGGCTATCATCTGATGATGATTTAACCTCTGGGGGTGTTTCTGGGTTTCCGGTGTAGCCAGCAGATGTCTGGATAACAGATATCCGGGCCAAGACTTCCTCTTCTGTGCACTGGTCATTGTTTACGGTCCGATAGCAATCTCAGAACCCATCGGCTATAATCTGATGATGATTTGAATGCAGATACATTTTAAAAAAGCTAATAACAAGCTAATCTCTAGGTCCAAGATTGCTAAAAAGCTAAATCGTGATCGATGGGTTCTGAGATTGCATTTTGGCCAAAGCGTTCTGCCTCTTTTGTTCTCCACACGGACTGTTTACCTGCATGCAACCAAAGTCTGCTCAAACATCATTGGTCAACATGGACTACAAACGGAAACCAGAATGCTTCAGATACCAAAATCTTGTCCCTTGCCTACAGATTCTGCATTCTTACGCAGATATCTGTTTACAGAGATTACCTCAGTGATGACTGAAAGCAGTGTTGTCAGCTCAGCTATGACACACTTTACATTAAATCCTGGTTAAAAGCTTACTGAAAGCCACAGAAACAATCATAAGGTGATATCTCTGTCGCAAATACTTGGCTACTGAGCTATTAACCTTCTTATATAGGCCTAGTTTTGTACTGAGCCTACTGTACACGGCTGAACTGACAACGGTGCTCTTAGTCACCAGTGGGGATACAGTGAGTGACAATGGTGATTCAGTACAGTCAGTTCACTTTGGAGGATTTGTTGTTAAAGGTTCGTTTGTACATGTACTTAACACCTCTAGACTGAACATACTACTGAACTGACTGTAGTAAGACAGGCACAGGACATCATCAGCTCACTGATGTACAGTACATATTGAAGGACATTTGAACAAGATGTAATCACTTATCTTAGGAAAAAAAGTGAACCAAGTAAAAAGTCACTGACGACAAATCTTTGAACTGAGCTGAACAAAATGATTCAAGCAAAGCGATTCATAATTTCCACCTCTGAAGCATATTTCCCAAAAATGTAAGATCCTTCCAACTTTTAAAAAAAATCTGTTTCCATTCTTTCATCTCCCAGCTCAGCCACCCTCCCCGTCACCTTTAAATGTCTGGAGGAGAACAACAAAATTGACAAGCGAATCACACGTTTTGTGCTGCCTGTGGGTGCCACCATCAACATGGACGGAACAGCTCTGTATGAGGCGCTGGCAGCCATCTTCATTGCCCAGGTCAACAATATAGAGATGAACTTTGGTCAGATCATCACCATCAGGTAAAGGTTAACAAAGAGGATAATAATGCTGTTATCAGCAATAAAAATACAAATTAAAAAATCCCAGCAATAACAGGCATCGTTTCATCTCTGTGTGTTTCTCTTTAATCAAGTATCACAGCAACTGCAGCCAGTATTGGAGCTGCTGGCATCCCTCAGGCAGGCCTGGTCACCATGGTGATTGTACTGACCTCTGTTGGACTTCCTACTGATGACATCACTCTCATCATTGCGGTCGATTGGTTCCTGTGAGTATCTTCCCGTATCATGAACATGTGGACAATAATCTAGTATAACATCCATTCGAACACAAGTGTGTGTGTGCCACATTGCTCTGTGAAGTGCTGTAACTGTAACTTACATCCCTACATCAACCATCTCTGTCATCTTAAAGGTCAACAGCAGCTCTGTATCTACTACCACCTAGTGACACACTTCTCCTCCCTCCCTGGAGTCTTGTTCTACATCTTCCCTTTTGTATTGAATATTTTTTGCAATGAGTTTTAACATAGAAACATAATTAGGTTTCCCAAATTAATCATTTCAATTAGAATACCCTTCCCAGAAATTACTCAGCTAACTGGGGTAATAAGAAAAAAACCCTTCTCTCCTTTAACTAGGATGGACCAAATATGAATGTCTGTCAAAGCCTTGCTTCATGAAGACAGGCCCTTCACACACTGAAGAAAGTATAGTGTCTAATGAATAAAAGCCTGTATGTTCTAAAGTTGAGGGGTGTTTCATAAAGCAGCCAAGTGTTAGAATGTGTTTTTTCTTCCCAGCAGCCCCTTAAAGGAGGTTTGAATACGTATGGACACGGCTCTCATTGCAAAAAGTTACGCCTTGATGCAACTAACTATTACAGACCTATTTCTTGGCTGGGTGCAGTTACTTCCTGGATTACCAGGCAACCAGTGACGACTCAAGGACACCACTGCACCCGGCCAAGAAATAGTCTAGTCATTTTTTGTACAAATTAAATAAGGATTTCCAAAGCTATTCCACCATCTGACCAGCACTTCTGAAGAAGCATACTGGCTGCTTTAAAACATGGATCATTAACTCCAGGGACACATTCGATTTTTTCAGAAAGACCAATAAAATAAACCCTCAATGAGAGATTGCATTGAGACACAGAAGCTGGTGGAACAATGGTTACGTCAGGATTTTGGCTCGCTATTAGACCTCTGCTCAGGTTGAAGTTGGGCGGAGCTATGCTGGGAATTACGTGAAGTGATGATGTATATAAAAAAGAGGAGCTCAAAGCAGAGCAGAGGTTCAACCAATCATGTGTGATCCAACCAAAATACAACCAATGAGCCTACAGAATTCCAACTTATGGAGCATGCGATAGTTCAGGCAGGCACGGAAGTCCTATTATAGTCACGTGTTCCATACACCCTCCAGTGACACGTCCACAACCTGTCTCTCTCAGTATAAACATCCATAAACATCTGGCTCTCTTCAGTCTGCATATAGCAACGATGAGCTCTGCATCCTTGCTGCTACACTGCTGCCTGCTTTCAGAAACATAACTCCCTCCACCTCCCCAGCCCCTCTCCTCTATCAGCATTTAATCATACATGAATTTTGAATGTTTAACATGGTCTCATGATCATTGAATGCTGTGTATCTCAGGCTCTGCTGGGGTCAAGCTTGCTCCGATTTGTTCCAGAGCATCACACGAGCAGAGCCACACCGCCAAACCAAAATGCATAGTGCTGCAATAAACCTTGAAATGAGTGTCCTGACTGAAATATTATTTAGTTTAACTAAATCAGTCGATCAGTACAAAAGCTGACTTTCATTTTGCATGTAGCATTTCTTGGTGGACCCTTTGTTTGAGCCGCTTTCTTTTCGGCTTTTTAGATCTTTCCCCTGAGAAAGAGTCTGAACGCAACACATAGACTGCACCAATTTTAACTGGGATTATCTCACTCTTCTGCAAACAACAACTTCATCAGAAAAATGTTAGTCACATAAAAATATTGCAAACGCTAAGCAGATAATAGTACGAAGCAGCTATTACAGACATTCAAACTTGGTTTCAAGCTTTCAAAGACTAGTTTTAACTTTAGCAACATAGCTTAGACTTTCAAAACAATGTTAACCTTTCAAACCTCCCAAACCTACTGAAATGAGTTTAGTTTTGTGACTTGTGAGTATTTTACCTCATGTCATTTGCATACAACTAAATTGAGAAAAAAAAAGCAACTGTCAAAAATAACGATGCCCTCAAATATAGCTGGAGTTACCTGTGGACCAAAAATGTTTTCCCACTTATTTGCCCTTCCATTCTGTGTTTTTGCTGGGGGGTAGGGACCGTCTGCGTACCACAACCAATGTTTTGGGGGATTCCATCGGAGCTGGCATCGTGGAGTTCCTGTCTCGACACGAGCTGCGCAGCAAAGATGTGGAGATGGGAAACTCAGTGCTGGAGGAGAAGGAGAGGAAGAAACCTTACAAGCTCATCTCCCAGGATAGTGATTTTGAAAATGACAAACGCGCTCACAGTGAATCAAACATGTAGTTCAAGACTTAACATCTGCTACATCTGTACACTTACAGCTGGTTCTGTTGTGGGGAGTAGGGACCTAATTGTGAGATATTGTTGTCAACCTTAGTTTTAGTGTCATTATTTCACACTTTGGATTTGTTAACATTCCTTTATTATCATGTCCCAGAAGTGAATTTCTTACATTCCTCTTTCATCCCAAACTGCAAAGATGAGATCCTTTAATATATGCATCTGTCATTTGTTTCATATAGGACTGGTAGTTTCTGTTTTGTATGTTTACTACTTTAATGAATATTTTAACTTCATATTACCCTCATGTACATGTTGAGGTGAAACTAGGTTTTGATATGTGCTGGATGAAGGATTGAAAAGCCGAAGTGAAAGTGGTGTTTTGAAATAAACCAGAGAGCATCTAAGGCCACTAAGCAGGAACAGAATGTAGGCTGCTGGGTACAAACACTCCCATACAGTCATGGATGGTATCATGAGGAAAGTGACTGCGTTTGAAGAGATTATGTAAAGAAATGATATATTCAGACTTTTACCATTTTGTCACCAGGACATAATTCAACTCAACTTTAATTCAAACTGTATCTATATCTATTGTCCCAACATTAGCTGGTTAATATTGTGGTTATTACAGGTTAATACAGACATTTTATGATTTTTATGTTTCAGTGGTACAGACTCTTTCTCACGCATCTAGAATTGCAAATGCATGTGTGTGTGCGCACATTCACATTCTGACTGTGTGTGATTTGCTGATTTTTTTTACCAACATTTACTGTAGATAAGAGACAAGTGAATATGTTGGGTGATTAATGCATGTTAAAGCCTCTCATTTCATGAAGGCATGGAACAGATATTCAAGTCTTGACTGAAATTCAACAACTTTTTGTGAAAACAGTTGTCTTAGTTTTTGTTTATTATAACTTCAGTGAAATAAACAGAAAAAAGCATGTGCTGCGAGTCTCCCTTTTATTTGAAATGTCGTCTCAGTGGGTTAAACAACTGTATTTCCTAAATGTTGCTCAGATAGCATGCACCTTTTTTGTCTTAATGAATTTCTTTATCTGAAAACAGTATCATAACAGTCCAGTGAACTGGCGGTTTGTATCCTGGTGTATCAACTCAAATGCCCCTGAGGGCAGAGTACACTGAGAGGGATCCTGTTCTCAGAGCAGATCCTCATTCTGTGCTTAGTGTAAAGGTTAGATATACATACTACAGCCCAGACTGGAAATGTGGATGAGAAAAGTAAATGAAGTAAATCTGTCCACCCCTTCTTTAACAACTACTGTCATGAAGAGTCCCAGACCAGCAGTGAATGTATCTACTAACAAGTATTGTGTGTGTATCACAGCCTGATATGTCTTCCTCCTCTGTGCCATAGAGCTCCACTGTTGTCTAAAAACTATTAAAAACATACAGGTGATGTCTGAAAAATGAAGGCCGCGCCTTTGTAGACCGCGTCCTTAGAAGGATGTGGGACCTGAATTGAGACACAGTTGGTCTCTCGTTTCAGGAATTAGTTCTCTCCTGTGTTTGTTTGCTGGTGCTCACCGTGTTTCCTTGTGTCCTAGGATCCCTTCATTCCTACCTGCCTGCCTGCTTGCTTACCTGCCTGCTAACCCCCAAGCTAACTCCAGCCAGCCACGCTCCACCATTCCTCCATCTCCACCTGCAAAACCCTAAAAACTAACCCGAAAACTTATTTCTATAACCAAAACCTCTCTTGTTAATGTCCTGCGTTTGGGTCCGCCTTGTGATCGTAACAGGAGGAGATGTCATTTTAAGATTTTGGCTATTGAACTCTTTTTTTGTGGAAAAAACATATCAGACACACATGATCATTCAAAGCAAAGTATTTCTACATGTTACAAAACGGGATTCTCTCATTTAATACGGGATGGCATGAGATATATCTGTTTTATTACTAAATGCAACATGCTGAGTTTACATGGGTTTCAGGTTTTGGGACACAGGTGAAGAGTGGTCATTTTATTTTACTATTTTATTTTTCCCATCACCTGATCTATCTGTCCCTTTAGATAGATAAACAGATAGATACAATGTTAATCATGAAGCATGTTGTATTTATTATGCCAAAAATAAATCATTTTAAGGATCTTTCACAAAATATTGCGGAGGCACATTCACCAAAGGAAAAAAACCACATTTTCTTTCGTAATCATGACTTTACATTTCATGATAGGAGAAAGGGAGGCAGACGTTAAGTCTCTCAGTTTATTCATCTATGTTTCCTTTGCTGAATGCAGTGCGCTGTCCAGTGAGATGTTTGTTCTACAGGCAATGCGTGTAGATTAGTGTGAAACCGAGAGATGGCGACAAGGCAACACGTGGATTTACACCGCCAGTAAAATCCATGAAGAAGAACAGCCCCGCAGCCGCAGGGTAAAAAAACGCTTTGCTGTGAACCTTTCGCCACATCACATTCTCTTTTACACACACACACACACACTCTGTTTCAGCACCATGTCGTCCACTGAGTGTACAGACCTGGGCCGGGCGCTCTGTATCATCACCGGGGCCTCCAGAGGCTTTGGCCGGACTATAGCGAGGGAGATGTCTCGGTTGGTGAAGCCAGGGTCGGTGCTCGTCCTGGTGGCCCGCTCCAATGACGACCTGCGCGATCTGCAGACGGAGCTGGTCGAGTCGGAGGAAGGGAGAGCCGGCCTGGTGGTTGAGTGCGTGGTGGCAGACCTGGGTCAGATGGAAGTACCGGAGAGCGTCGTCAGAGCGTCTAAAGACGCTTTGTGTGAGGGTATAGATCACATTATACTGGTCAACAACGCTGGTAAGAAGACCACAGCCATAGAAAATGTCATTTTCATTGCTAAACAGTACAGCGGTCAGTTTTAAAGCTGTATTTGGCTGGTATACAAATCAGGTGGTGGAATGTAATAAAGTAGCTTTAATATTTCTATTTTCTTATATTTGATACATCTACTCCACTACAGCAATAATCTAATGATATATAATAGTATAACACTCTCATCTCTGTCTACTGTTTATAGTTTACAGTTTATAGGGACTATTTCTTCAGTAGAGAGTAGTTCCAGTAGAAAGTGTTGGCATTGAGGTCTGTGGATTGTGGACTGTGGATATGTTGCTGTTGATTTTTCACTTTCAAATACTGAGTACCACAAATGAAAATCCATTCACCTCTGAGGTGTAGTCAGAAACCTCAGAGAAGGTTTTTTTCCCCTTTAATTTGGGTGAAGCTGCCCTTTAAAGATCCTCTCTATGGCAATATTCAGATTTGACCTGCCTATTTGCAGAGGTGCCTGTCTCATCGTTTCATCATGGTTTAACTCCGAGCAGGGCCGGACCCAGCTATTTGGGGGCCCCGAGCAGAATTTGAGTGAAACTCTCTTTTAATTATGTGATATTGTTTCCTCCTTTTGAGAATATTTTGCACAACACTAGTTGATGGAAACGCTCAGTCGGTACTGTATGAGGATGGAGACACACACTGGTAACACCTCCTTCCCTCTTGTTCCAGCCTCTCTGGGCGACGTGTCCCGCTACGCCAAAAGCTTCACCAACATGGCCGAGGTGGACTCGTACTTGTCTCTCAATGTCAGCTCCTCCCTGTGCCTCACCGCCAGCGTCCTGCAGGCTTTTCCACAGCGTCCAGGTCTGCGGCGCACCGTGATCAACATCTCCTCGCTGTGCGCCCTGCAGCCTTTCCGCTCCTGGGTGCTTTACTGCACCAGCAAGGCTGCCCGAGACATGATGTTCAGGGTACTGGCAGAAGAGGAGCCGGACCTCCGGGTGCTCAGCTACTCTCCAGGTGAGGAACTGCCTGTTTCTGCTGGTTACATTTAAGTCCAATTAATTCACCTTTAATTACACAATAATGAGGGGTTGATAAAAACTAAATGATTTTAAAAAGAAATTCAGTTATAAATACTTCAGAATGATTGAGGATTCATAAAAATGAATACATTATAAAAATAGATCAATTAAAAACCCATTCTTCACTTGATAGTTATTTGGGCAATGAAAGAGGATTACTAATTGGCTGTTGGGTGACAGCCAATCACATGACTGGCTCTGCCCTGTTGAAATAATAATAATAATACCAATAATCATAAAAAAGCAGAATGAAATATAATTTTATAATAACGAGCTGAGTTTTAAAGCTTTATTGTAGTGTCCTCTCTACGTTGCAGACAGAAGTGTTTGTTCTGTCCATTCCAACCATGAACCCAATTCATTTCTGTCCTCTGTATTGAACCAGGGCCTCTGGACACAGCCATGCAGGCAGTGGCCAGATCCAGAACGGCTGATCCCAACATCAGGAAGTCTTTTTCAGACATGTTCGCTCAGGGCAAGCTGCTCACCTGTGAAGAGTCCTGTGCCAAGCTGATGAAGCTGCTGCTGGAAGACAACTACACATCAGGAGCTCACATCGACGTCTATGACCTCTAGACGTAGCATGAGTACTCACAGCCATTTAGCATTGGGCCAGATTATTTATATGTGTGCCTTGATTTGAATTGAAACTCCATTAATTTATACCTTTTAATGACTACAGTTAGTTTCAGGTGCACTCACTTTTAGTTTTACCTCCAAATAAAGTGGTTTAACTCAGTGATTCTACCAGGATTTCTTGTAGCTCACGCAGTAGTTCTGCAGTTGCCAGCGGTTGTGTGGACAGACTTTGGAGTAGCTCTGCTAATTTGGGGAAAAAGAAAACCCAAAGTTGAAATAGTAGGAATTACAATATGATAGAATATATCCACATATTTGTGTTTAAGAAGAAAATTAATTACAATTACAAATTGTTTTTCACGCTGATCTTAAAAATATTTAGTGTTACAATAACTTACCAACTATGGTAGTCTGACTGCCTCCATTTTCCACTGACCTGAGTCAAGTGTTGCAAATAAGTGTGCACAAAAACTGGGTCGCAAAAAGCCAACAAAAAGTAGTAGTAGTATGAATGCAAACTTGACAAACTACTGAAGAAAAAAGGCAAAGACACCAAGCCTAAACACAGAGAACTCCAGGATAACTTTTCACATGTGCCAAGGATCTACTACAGCCACTGTGTTTTCTCCATGGAACCATCCCATTTATCCAAGTGGTACAATGAAGGGGTACTTGGTACTACCCCATCTGTGCTGTACGTCAGACAAAAATTTTGGAAACAACTGCTTTAGATAATCTGGCTAAACTGTTGGGTTGATTACAAAATGAGAACAATATGCCAGCTGGAGTAAACCACGAAGTACTGACAAAAATGCGACAGACTAGCATGTTCTCAGGGGAGACTGCCCATTGTTCAGACGGTCCAATATTATCAGAACAAGGTCCCACTGTACTGAAAGCCCCTTGGTCCGATTATCCGCTTATCTTGAAAACAAACACCCATTGCTCCAAAAGTACACACCCTCCCTGCAGTTGTTAGTTCAGTGACTGTATCCTGTGTTTATGTTATCAGTTGATATTGTCATTTTGTTACTGATGTTCTTGTTGTGAGGTGACCCCAATCTGCGTCATATAAATTCAATCAAACTATAGCGAAGTCTGGAGTTGTTGTAGTTTTAAGGTGCCTTACTTGTGATATCTGTTAATGTTAATGAGATGTTGAATACTTTGTTCTGAATAGTTTAGATAGATTAGTATAAATGCTGCTGTAATGCTGAGCCTATTTCAATATGTGAGAGAAAAATGTGGATTCCTCTATCTATTCCTCAATATATGACTTTATGAATGAACTATGAATTATGAATTATTGGTTTGTATGTGCTTTCCTCAGGCTGTTATCCAAATCAGTTTTGTAACCTTGATACTGTATATTAAAGCAATGCAATACTGACGTTATTTTTATGTTTTTTTATGTTCTTTTTTGTTCTTTTCGTACATGACATTGAAGCCCATGATAAGAGTCTGATAATCTTACATACAGAAATACCACAGTACATATAAAAATGATTATATAAAGGTACCACTTTATAGCAACTCACAATTATGAACAGTTTCTTAAATGTTTCTAATTTATTTAATGTTAATAAATCGTTTACTACTTACAAACCAGTAATAATCAATAACTGGCGTTTTGCCACTGCTGGAGCTAAAAATGTAAAGTTTGCCCTGAGGATGGTCCTAAATGAAATGCATGGTCATCAGAATGAAAACGTGTTCATCTTCTGGGGACCATGAATGTGCTTTACAAAATTCCTGACAATCACATTAAATTATGATGTTTCTGGTGTACAAGTGGACATTTAGGCCTGATGGTGGAATTACAGTTGAAATCCTATCATCAGGTTATCAAGTTATTAAAACACTAGGATTCATCCTCTGGGGAACATCAATACATGTGACAGATTTCATAGAAATCCATCCCTTAGTGTTTGGGATATTTCTGACGTGATAGTAGTGCTAAAGAAAAGGTCAAGGGGGCCACCAAAATCTTCAGGATTCACCCTGTGGGGGATTTACAAAACAAATTTACCTCAATCTCACCTGCAGTTTTGGCATTTGACAGTATCTTGACCTGACCAAAGAATTAGAATGACCAATCATGATGATGAATGGCCACAAAAGTTATTAAAGCTGCATCAATTTATTTTTTTCCCATGTGGGGGCAGTGGAACAAGCTGTAAACACTGACATATTATCACCTTATAAAGTTGTTGTGGTGAGTATGTTAGCAAACAGTTGCTTATTTACACATCCAGCAGACACGGAGCAACATCAGCATTCATATAGAGTCATGTTTCTGGCTACTTAATGAATGTAAGTCCAATATTCACTCTCCTTATAGTTTTACTGTGGTCTCCACCAACTCCTGAGAAATATCTGGCTCTTTACAGGCTAAATGCTCCACTATGTTCACCAGCTAGTCGCTAACTGTTCTGTCTGCTGTTTGGTGCTGAGCAGGAAGTGTGAAGTGGGGTTTTAGAGCTTTTTGCTGAGAACAACTGCCTGCTGGGGCTGGAAATGAGGTTGATTAGAGTGTTGAGACTGAACCAAAACATGTTCCATTCAAGCTCTGGGGAACATGAATACCCACAACACATGTCAGGTAAATGTAGAGTTTTAGAGACACACTGTCATGGATTAAAGTGTTGGTAAAATGGTGCTAAAGGAAAGGTCAAGGGGGGTCACCAAAATTATTAGGATTCACCCTCCGGGGGCCATGAATATCCACAGCAAATTCACCAGCAGCTTTGACACATCTTGATCTGGACCAAAGAATTAGACCACAAAAGCAGCTTTTATTCAAATCAATGTTTTTATATTAACAATGGGTCAAATGACTGTGTTATGTGAAAGGGGTCGCTCATAGTGACGAACCCACAGAGCGTTATCTCCCGACTCTGCAGCTCCTCTCAGCTCTACAGAGCGTTTCAGCATCTTTCAGCTCATTGTTTTGATTTTACAACCCGCAACTTTACTGTTTAGGTTCACTCTCACCGCTCTTGTCAGCCTTGTTTCCAGGGGCAACAGGAAGCTGTTTTGCAGAGACTGAATATTGGACATACACACAAATCCTTGGATACAGGCCGACTCCAAATACATACAAATGTTGCTCCGTATCTGCTGTATATAACCAACAAGTTCCCCATGGTGGTAATATGGCAATGTTCTGTTTACCAGTAACCAAAAGAAAAAAATCAATTAATGCTGCTTTAAAGGCTTACTGGCTGGGTAAAAATGACAGGATGTGACCGGCCCCACTGTACTGTGTAAAAGGATTTAAAAAAACAAGATACAGCAGAGAGGCTGCCACTGAATGTGAGCGGGTCCGTTTCCTGTCATGTGCCTCTGACAGACAGCCACAGCTGCCCCTGACCAAAATACCACAGGAGGAACCAACCCAAACAAGGGGACAGCACCCATAGACTACCTCTGCCTCTACTACCTCCCCATGCTCTCCCCAAGCCCCTCTCATTTCCCACTGCTCACCCTCCTTCCCACTCTGGGGAGGTGGTACAACAAATTTATTTTTGGCTGTAGCAGGGGTTGGGCTAGAGAGGGGTCAAGTGCTCCTGAATGTTAGTGAGAACTCTCCACTGCCTGCAGCTTGTTTAGCCCCTTATCCCACCCTCAGCCACTTTCTCCTTCCTCTCTGTCTCCTTTGTGTTTTGTTTGGCCAGTACAATGACTGTGGGGAACATGGAGAGCGCTGAGCTGTTTGACGCAGGGAAGAAAGGTCGAGGCCTGAGGGCCACCAAAGAGCTCAACGCCGGGGAAGTGGTCTTCGCCGAGCCCAGTTTCTCTGCTGTGGTCTTTGACAGGTACGAGGCTCCTTGTTGTTGTAGTTTTTAGACTAGATTTACAGTTAAAGAAGTGATCTTTCCTCACCAGCATGTCTTTGCAGATCTTGCCGACACACTGCAGGTGTGCTGTGGACAGTAGGTCAGGCTTCCTCAACCCTCTTGGCTCAAATCTAGATCCCCAGATTCTCATGACACCAGCAATGAGAAAGATGTCAAGGTGTCATGTGAACTTGAGCATGACGTACTTTTGGATTCAGTTTTGAAGAGCAAGGAAGCTCTACCAAAAGGATTATGACACCTTGCAAGCTTTCATATTGATTTCTTGAATAAAAAATGAATAAAACATCAGTCTTAGAAATTCCAGTGACCTCACATGGGGTCTGAAATTACATTTTCTTCACTCTACATGCAGCAAATGAATGTCTCTTGAGTCTGTATGTGCTTTTCAACATTGGTCGTACCTCTACTTTTTAGACATTGTTCATATGCTACACCTGAAATATTGTGTTGTTACAGCTGCTAAAGGTTGATTTGTATAGCACCTTTCAACAAGAAAAGTGTTTTTACATAAGACATAAAAAGGCAAGTTTGTTCCAGATATGTGGTGTATAGAAACTGAATGCTGCTTCTTCATGTTTAGTTTTGAGTCTGAGGACAGAAAGCCGACCTGAGAGGTCTGGATGGTTCATAATGTAGCAGTAGATCCGAAATATATTTTGGCCCCTGAACCATTCAGTGTTTTATAAACTGATAATGTTATTTTAAAATTATTTTTTAACACTTTAAGAAGCCAGTGTAAAAATCTTAGAACTGGACTGATGTGGTCTTTCCTGGTCTCAATGAGGACTCTAGCAGCAGCGTTCTGAATGACTTTTTAAAGAGCCTACATTAAAGTCTTAATGTAGATGTTGTGGAGGTATTAAAGTTGAGTGCAGCCAGTGTGCTGGTGGAATACCAGACACAGATCTGGTAGCATAGTGTTTGAGCCATATCAGAGCTAGTAGCTGCAGGACGTTGGCTCACTGAGGGAGTCCAACACAGCAGGCGTGCACTGAGAAGATCTGCCTAATGGAAGACAGGAGCTGTCCAAAACTACACAGAGAAAAGAGCTGCAAGTGACTGAGAGCCAGTGTGTGTGTGTGTGTGTGTGTGTGTGTGTGTGTGTGTGTGTGAAGCTGCACAGATCTTTGCTGCCAACAGTCATCTTACAGATCAGTAATAATCATCAGAAGCATTAACAAGTCAGTTCACTGTCCCTCTGGACAGGCAGAACAGACTCTGCTGTGTGTTTGCAAATCTGGATTTTCTATTCTTAACTTACTTATAGAACTGTGATAATCTTTTATTTAAAAAATCTATACACAATGTAAGTGCATGTGTATATGTGTTTTATTCATGCATACTGTATATTTAATAATATTACATAGATATATAGTATATGGAATAGTATATAGTATGCATATGAATTAATATGTTATGCATACAACTATGCCCAAGACACCACAAATTCAAACAAAGAGTGCTGCGTTTAACAACTTTCACAATCAAATCTTCAGACCTTCATTGTCTACAATGAAATCCCTAATCACTGACAAAAAAACATTTACTATACAGTACAGGAAAAATCAGAGTAAGTGCCAATTAAATAGTCTTTTTATATAGTACTTTCCAGGCTTTTGAGACGAAATTAGCAAATTTAAACAAATCAGAATTTAATGTAAGTAGTGTATTCAGGCAACAGAGGGAGGAGGACTCGAACGCAGACAAACACACACACACACACACACACACACACACACACACACAAGCAGGTAAGATGAAGGGAAATTTACTGAAGGCAATAGTCAGGAACAGGCAATAGGTGAAAATACAGGAGGAAGGAAGCTGGAACAGGTACAGGTGGCTGGATGCAAAGTCAATCCGGCCACTGACTGGGGGAAAGAGCTGGTATACAGTATATACTGACAGGGTAATTGGGGAATGAGCCACAGGTGAGCAGGTGGAAGTGGGAGTCAGGTGACCAGGACAGGTGGAAAAGTCTGAGGGCATCTGGTGGATGATGGAGAATGGCAACAAAGCTTCATAGAAATGCAGGGGCCTGGGGACGTGGGAATGTGGCTGCAGGGAGTGATGTTTCTGTGGAATTTCAAGAATGACCAAAAAAAAAAGGAAAGGAAAACTTAAACGTGACGAAACAGAGCTAGAGGAGTAAAAAATCACTAGCTATCTGTCTTTTCTGACACAAAAACACCTGCAGGACATGAAATGTGTAAAAAGAAATATGTATTTTTATTTCCCTACTTCAAAAAGGAAGATAAAGAAGACAGTTCTTAACCAAAGTATTCAATTCACTTTCATTTATATAGCTCCAGATCATAACAGAAGTTATCTCAGGGCACTTTTCATATAGAGCAGGTCAAACAGCATGTACAGGGATAGACACCTTTACAGTCTAATGCAATCCAATACAGCAGCAAACAATTCAAACAATTTCTCCCTTGTTGAAAATGAAGATGAAGATAGATACTTTATTGATCCCTAGGGAAATTTAGGCATCCAGTAGCTTAAATACAAAAACACCATTAGACGCAAGAATATAAGAATAAGAACACAAAAATACAGCCGTGAAGTGATAGTCTAACCGCCAGAACTACTAGAGAGCTAGAAATTATTTTTTAACACTTTAAGAAGCCAGTGTAAAAATCTTAGAACTGGACTGATGTGGTCTTTCCTGGTCTCAATGAGGACTCTAGCAGCAGCGTTCTGAATGACTTTTTAAAGAGCCTACATTAAAGTCTTAATGTAGATGTTGTGGAGGTATTAAAGTTGAGTGCAGCCAGTGTGCTGGTGGAATACCAGACACAGATCTGGTAGCATAGTGTTTGAGCCATATCAGAGCTAGTAGCTGCAGGACGTTGGCTCACTGAGGGAGTCCAACACAGCAGGCGTGCACTGAGAAGATCTGCCTAATGGAAGACAGGAGCTGTCCAAAACTACACAGAGAAAAGAGCTGCAAGTGACTGAGAGCCAGTGTGTGTGTGTGTGTGTGTGTGTGTGTGTGTGTGTGTGTGTGAAGCTGCACAGATCTTTGCTGCCAACAGTCATCTTACAGATCAGTAATAATCATCAGAAGCATTAACAAGTCAGTTCACTGTCCCTCTGGACAGGCAGAACAGACTCTGCTGTGTGTTTGCAAATCTGGATTTTCTATTCTTAACTTACTTATAGAGCTGTGATAATCTTTTATTTAAAAAATCTATACACAATGTAAGTGCATGTGTATATGTGTTTTATTCATGCATACTGTATATTTAATAATATTACATAGATATATAGTATATGGAATAGTATATAGTATGCATATGAATTAATATGTTATGCATACAACTATGCCCAAGACACCACAAATTCAAACAAAGAGTGCTGCGTTTAACAACTTTCACAATCAAATCTTCAGACCTTCATTGTCTACAATGAAATCCCTAATCACTGACAAAAAAACATTTACTATACAGTACAGGAAAAATCAGAGTAAGTGCCAATTAAATAGTCTTTTTATATAGTACTTTCCAGGCTTTTGAGACGAAATTAGCAAATTTAAACAAATCAGAATTTAATGTAAGTAGTGTATTCAGGCAACAGAGGGAGGAGGACTCGAACGCAGACAAACACACACACACACACACACACACACACACACACACACAAGCAGGTAAGATGAAGGGAAATTTACTGAAGGCAATAGTCAGGAACAGGCAATAGGTGAAAATACAGGAGGAAGGAAGCTGGAACAGGTACAGGTGGCTGGATGCAAAGTCAATCCGGCCACTGACTGGGGGAAAGAGCTGGTATACAGTATATACTGACAGGGTAATTGGGGAATGAGCCACAGGTGAGCAGGTGGAAGTGGGAGTCAGGTGACCAGGACAGGTGGAAAAGTCTGAGGGCATCTGGTGGATGATGGAGAATGGCAACAAAGCTTCATAGAAATGCAGGGGCCTGGGGACGTGGGAATGTGGCTGCAGGGAGTGATGTTTCTGTGGAATTTCAAGAATGACCAAAAAAAAAAGGAAAGGAAAACTTAAACGTGACGAAACAGAGCTAGAGGAGTAAAAAATCACTAGCTATCTGTCTTTTCTGACACAAAAACACCTGCAGGACATGAAATGTGTAAAAAGAAATATGTATTTTTATTTCCCTACTTCAAAAAGGAAGATAAAGAAGACAGTTCTTAACCAAAGTATTCAATTCACTTTCATTTATATAGCTCCAGATCATAACAGAAGTTATCTCAGGGCACTTTTCATATAGAGCAGGTCAAACAGCATGTACAGGGATAGACACCTTTACAGTCTAATGCAATCCAATACAGCAGCAAACAATTCAAACAATTTCTCCCTTGTTGAAAATGAAGATGAAGATAGATACTTTATTGATCCCTAGGGAAATTTAGGCATCCAGTAGCTTAAATACAAAAACACCATTAGACGCAAGAATATAAGAATAAGAACACAAAAATACAGCCGTGAAGTGATAGTCTAACCGCCAGAACTACTAGAGAGCTGTCACAATGATATAGTAGGTGCCAAATCGAATAAATGCAAATGTAAGGTTATTAACAGTGCAGGTAGTGCAAATGTAGTACGATTAAAAACTAACAACAGTGCAAGAATAATGATACTGCATTTAATATACATAAAATACAATTAAAGATAAATATATAAACAAGTACTGCAAATGGTAATGTTCACTTCTTTTCACACAGCGTAAGAGAAAAGATGATTCTCTCCCTGGTCATTTTTGAGGCTGTAATATGTGCTGTTTTATTGTGTGGCATTATAAGGTGTTCCTGCTAAACCAAGCAAGCCAAACTAGAGCAGACTCCATCTGCGGCAAATATATTGTAGGGTGTTGATGCTTCAAAAGGTTGGATGGACAGTAGACAATTATCAAGCGCACAGAGAGGTTGGACCCACAGAGCAGACTCGACTCGAGTAAAAGTTCAGAGCTTTTATTAACCCAAAAGCAAGGTAAGTCCACAGAGTGAAAGTATCCAAAGGGTGAAGCAAAGCGAGTAGTCTTAACACAAAAACTGGTCATACACAAGCAACACGGGGAACACAAGGAACGCGGGATAACGACACACATGAGGCGAAGATTATCTGGCAAAGGGGAGAGCAGAGACACTGGGTATATATAAGGCTAGGTATGTAGACAATGAGACACAGGTGAAACACATTAGGCTGATTAGGGCTGGCGGGAAACTTGACAGGAACAAGAGGATGAGACAAAAACCCTACCAAAATAAAACAGGAAGTCACACAAAACACAGACTAACAACCCCGACCATGACGCAATGAGAGTTCTGTTTAGAGATCTGACCTGACTAACCTTAGGGCTTTTGTCTTTTCATTGATTTCAGTTTTCTTTGGTGCAAAATCCTCACATGATTTTAAAATCTTCACCTCTCTCTGCAGTTTTTTTGAGATGTCAGTGAAAGAGTGAAAGTGTTGTGTGTTTTGTCTGGTTCCCTCTCAGTTTTGCCACTCAGGTGTGCCACAGCTGTTTCCGGCACCAGGCCAAACTGCACCGTTGTGCCCAGTGTAAGTTTGCCCACTACTGCGACCGCACCTGCCAGACTGCATGCTGGGATGAACACAAGCAGGAGTGTGGAGCCATCAGGAAGACCGGCATGGCGCCCAGCCAGAATGTTCGGTGAGGAAAACTTAGCCCATCCTGCACAGACCTGAGAGGGGGCTGCAGGAGTCGTATGAAACCCAGACAGTACCTAGGCATAACAATCTGACACTCTCTGGTGAATCTATTACTACAAGGAAATAAATCATAGAAACTGGAGGTCCTGTTTTGCAGATCAAGGCGTTCTCCTTGTCTCAACTCTGGTACTGTGTTACTTTGTCTGGGCCTTTTAGTTTAACATCTATGTTAGGAACAAATTTAAGATTAGCCTACACAAAATAATGTATGCCATATATATTCAAGTAGGGAATTTAGGAGGATGGGAAAGTTGCCAGAACGATTTAACAACCAAAGTCAGACCACGTCAAGCAGTGCTTATAACACCAGAGCCAGAGTGCACCAAGATATCTCAATGGCTACTGGCCAGATTGGTATGAAATATGGATGTTCATGGTGCCCAGAGGATGATGTCCAATAATTTTAGTGACCTCTTTGGCCATTACTCTCCTAAAACCATCAGGCAAAAATCTAACCTTGACCAACACTTGGTCCATGACAAGGTGTCTCAAACACTGAGGGCTGGATTTCCATGAAATCTGTTGTGGATATTCATGTTCCCCAGAGGATGAATCTGTAATATTTTTATGACATTTTAGGCTCTATGAATTGCAATGTCGGCCATCTGATGGTCCAGCACTTTGGTCCAGACGGAAATAACTCAACAACTATGCATTGCAATTAAATTTTGTATAGACATTCATTGTGCCCAGAGGATGAATCCTACTGACTTTGGTGATCTCCTGACTTTTCCTCTAGTGCCACCATGAAGTTGACATTTGTTATGTGAAATGTCTCAACAACTATCAGATGGATTGCCATGACATTTGGTACACACATTTATCTCCCCTTCAGGATGAATATGTTTGGTGAAAAACCAGGTCAAAATTTAAATTTGTCCCATAATTTGGTTTATGATGTAATAGCTACAAAAGTAAGTGACATTACTGTACTTTGTGTTTAGTGCTTATTAGCAAATGTTAGCATGCTGACACACTAAACTAAGATGGAGATCATGGTAAACCTTAACATCAGCATGTTAACACTGTCTTTGAGAGCATGTTAACATGCTGATCTTAAGCATGCTAACATGTTGTGCCTAAATACCTCTCCCCCCTACCCATATCTCCCCTGCCCAGTCTGGCTGCTCGTGTGCTGTGGCGTATACACAAGGACACAGGCATTGTGTCAGACAGTCAGCTGGTCTCAGTGGACCAGCTGGAGGACCACGTGGCCGACCTACCTGAAAAAGACCTCCAGCAGCTCAACAATGATGTGTCCAACTTCATGGAATACTGGTCTTATGGAAGCAAGCAGCACTCTGTCAACTACATTTCACACATCTTTGGCATTGTAAGAATGAATGTATTATTATGCATTATTAGTCACCAGTGCTTTATGAGTTATATTTGCAAATTGCATATTGAACCTTTAAACTGCACTAGGAAAGACATCTTCAGAAATAACCCTGGGTACTTTGTCTCTCCCATCCTTCCCTCCATGAACTCCTCTTCCTCCCCTCTCTCTTTCTCTGTAGATCAAGTGTAATGGATTCATGCTGAGTGACCAGAGAGGCCTGCAGGCTGTTGGTGTGGGTCTTTTCCCCAACCTGTGTTTGGTCAACCATGACTGTTGGCCTAACTGCACCGCCACCCTCAACCACGGCAAGTAGGTATCCAAACGACTGCTCCTGTTACATCACAGTGAGAGAGCTCTGTGTAACTTATCTTCGATGTCATCAATGTCAACTGAAGTTGGAAAGAGCTGATATTTTGTGGGTATACACCGATCAGCCATAACATTATGACCAGTAATGTTATGGCTGTAACAAGTGCCATTGTAACAAGATAATCAGTGTTCCTCCATTATGACCAGTCAGTGGTCATAATGTTATGGCTGATCGGTGTATACTGTAGTTTTGCCTCTTCACTTTTAGAATATTTTGCTTCAACAGTAGTCATAGTCAGTGTCTCTTCCCTGCATTTTTATTCTGGTCATGGAAGAAAAGACCATCATTGGACAATGAATCTGTCCACTGACAACCAGACTAATGAAATTCTTTCACATGGCAGTTAGAGAACCAGAGTAACACAGAGTAATGCTACCTGGCCCCAGGTTTTCTGTGTGTCAGTCAGTTTGTGTCAATTTAATT
This sequence comes from Macquaria ambigua, assembly GCA_008360985.2. Classification (NCBI taxonomy): domain Eukaryota; kingdom Metazoa; phylum Chordata; class Actinopteri; order Centrarchiformes; family Percichthyidae; genus Macquaria; species Macquaria ambigua. The sequence goes on from VMKM01002877.1 coordinate 52,215, forward strand.
CAACACAGCTTTATTTAGGAATATATATTATGTGAGCACAACATCATAGTACAATCATAAAACTAAATTTTGACTGGTTTTGTGGACCATACTGACTTTTAAACAAAAGCCCAATGTAAGACATATAAATGTTTACATTAATTGACCAACACTTTCTTTTGTAGCCAGTCAGCCGTGAGTTCTGCTTTCCACTCTCAGAGGAGGTACGTATTACAGCTGTTCAACCTGTGTCATATGATGTGGCTGTAAAGTGGCTTTAATGATAACAACCTGGCAATACTGTCCAGGCTGAAAATCGTGTGTGCTAAATCCCTTTTATCTATTAAAAACTAGAATTACAACACAAAGTATAAGCTATTGCAAGATTTGTTTCATGACCACTCAAACAAAGTTTACAGTAATAGTACATGACTTAGCAATTAGCAAGCAATAATTAAATCATCAATAAGTAATTCATTCAATGAACACATGCAATGATGTCAATTGATGTGCACTAACCTAAATAAACAAATCAAGTACTGCATGGAGAAATGCATGAGTCAGCATGAATTAGTGTATGAATTAAAGGAATAGTTAGTTAAATAAGTTAAGAAGATAGAGCCAGCAGATGGTTAGCTTAACTTAGAGATTGAGCATTAACTGGACGCAGGGGGAAACAGCAAGCCTGGCTCTGTCCAAATTTCGCCTACCAGCACCTCTAAAGTTAATTAATCAACGTGTTATATCTTGTTTGTTTAACCCATACAAAAACCAAAGTGGAAGTCAGATAATATTAAGTGACAGACTAACAAGTTGTTGGTTTTGGTCTTTTCATGGGGTCTGTTGACAATAGCAAAACATAAACCATAAAATATGTATTATCAGATCCAGAAAACCAGACCCCATCCTGTCCTCCTTTGTCCCAGGATCGAGCTGCGAGCTGTGGGAAAAATCCCCGAGGATGAGGAGCTGACCGTCAGCTATGTGGACTTCCTCAACCTGTCTGCTGACCGCCAGAAGAAGCTGAAGGAGCATTTCTACCTTGAGTGCACCTGCGAACACTGCAGCAAGCACATCAAGGACGACCTGATGATGGCTGCCGCAGAGAGCGGCGGGAACAAAGTGAGTGAGGGGACACAGGAGATTTTACTGTACACCAAAGTTGTCACGTTTTTATGACTATGATAATACCATATATTCCTGTTAGCTGTTTTGTTGGTGTGTCTCCCTCTCAGCCCTCTGCTGATAAGGTGAAAGAGGTGACTGCCTTCAGTAAAGAGTGTCTGGAGAAGATTGAGAGGTCCCGTACTGAGAAGGATTATGACAAGGTACACAACACTACTTTCAGTTCTTCATTTCCTTCTCTCTTATTGTCTTTCACTGTATATGCGCCACCTTCTGTACAAAGTGTGGTTCCCCAGTGTCTTGTCGGTCCTCTCTCAGGTGGTGAAGCTGTGTCGTGAGTGTCTGGAGAAGCAGGAGAATGTCCTGGCTGACACTCATCTGTATAAGCTGCGTGTGCTCAGCGCTGCCAGTGAGGTGCAATCATACCTGCAGTCCTTCTCTGAGGCTGCAGACTACGCCCGCAGGATGGTGGAGGGATACATGTAAGTGCTAACAGAGCACTTTGTTCTGGAGGGATACAGTAACTCCACACAACCATGCTTACACTGAGGACACCCCTGCTAGATATGACACAAGACCAGTATAAAATTATTCCTAAGATTCATGTAAAAACTCCCCATGTCCCATACATTTGCATAGAAACATTTGCAGAACAGGGCCTCATATAGCCATAAATCTGCATGGCAACTCCACATATCACTAATAATGAGCAATCGAACTCCATTCCATCTTAATTTTGTAGAGTAACTTATTATATTACAATGATTTATACCTAAAAACTCCCTATATCACCATACATTTGGATATCATACAAATGTAGTGAATATCTGCAATGTATGGCAAATGCCATACCAGGGAATACCGTTTCCATGAAAGGGTGTACTTGGTCTGCAACAATGTTTAGATAGGTGGTACGTGTCAAAGTAACATCCACATGAATGGCAGGACCCAAGGTTTCCCAGCAGAACATTGCCCAAAGCATCACACTGCCTCCGCCGGCTTGCCTTCTTCCCATAGTGCATCCTGGTGCCATGTCTTCCCAGGTAAGCGACGCACATGCACCCAGCCATCCACATGATGTAAAAGAAAACATGATTCATCAGACCAGGCCACCTTCTTCCATTGCTCCGTGGTCCAGTTCTGATGCTCACGTGCCCATTGTAGGCGCTTTCGGCGGTGGACAGGGGTCAGCATGGGCACCCTGACCGGTCTGCGGCTACGCAGCCCCATACGCAACAAACTGCGATGCACTGTGTGTTCTGACACCTTTCTATCAGAACCAGCATCAACTTTTTCAGCAGTTTGAGCTACAGTAGCTCTTCTGCTGGATCGGACCACACGGGCCAGCCTTCGCTCCCCACGCGCATCAGGGAGGCTTGGCCGCCCATGACCCTGTCGCTGGTTCACTGGTTTTCCTTCC